>PVIC010011038.1:0-42151 GCA_004025085.1 Thryonomys swinderianus
AGAGAACACGAACTCGCGTTTCAGGTGGGGAGTGAGGCCTTCACTCTCCTGCGTCACCAGGACAACGCGACTAGAGACACCCGTGAAAGGGAACTTCCGTAACGGCTTCAAAAAGAGGCAAGAATGACGGGAGAAGTGTGTCGGAGGCCAGAGGAAGTGTTTTCTGAAGGGATTAGCCACGATGCATTTTTTTTCCCATAATCATGTTTCTTAATTAGGAGAAAAACAAAGAGAGGGTGTCCCTGCTGGGGTGCCATCTTCACGCCACCCTTTCCCGCGAAGGCCTCTGGCCCTGGTGACCGAGACAGTCTCCACGGAGCAGGATGAGGCTAAGGAAGGCGAGGCCCCTGGAGACCCAGCGTCCCGGGCGGGGCAGTGCCAGGGCCCTGGCAGCCTGGTCCAGAGGTGCGAGGACCGGCTGTTGTTCTCCAAGTTCAAAGGGCTGCTGTTCAGATGTGGAGGGATGACGATTTGGGTTCTGGTAGGTACGGGGGGGCCTTGACCCAGATCAGAGATGCCAGAGAGCATGTCAGGACCAGGGCTGAGCCAACTCCCGGGGCTGGGACAGGGCACAGGGCGCCCTCGCCATCTTCCTGGCTGCAGGTCCCCGAGCGGCACTGCCCGCTCTGAGGCCACCTCCCCGGGCCGAGGCTTCCTCCAGTGTGCCCGAGGGCGGTCACCACGACGGCTGATGGGACAGATTAGCTCCGTCCGTTCACAAGGTCCAAGCAAAACAGGGCAGCGGCCTGCGGGGCGGGGCGGAGGGAGCCTTCCGCAGGGGAGGCCGGGCAGGGCCGCCAGGGCCGGGGTGATAAAAGGGCTCGGGAGGCCAGATGGAGCGCAGAGCCGAGCTGGGACCATGCAGCTGCTCCTGCTGGCCGCGGGGCTGAGCCTGCTGTCTGCGGTGCCCGCTGCGGTGCCTCCGCTGACTCCTGCCCAGCCCAAGGAGGTGACACCCTGGGGCGGCTGGGTGGACCTGGGCTCTGGGGCCAGGGTCTAGACCAGGCGAGTCTCGCTCGCACCCCTTGGTCGGGGCCCCAGCAGTGGGGGCCGGCTCCTTGTATCTGCTAGGCCGAGGAGGGGACAAGCGGCCGCTGAGGAGCAAGCCCCACCTTCCCGCCTTCCGGGAGGGCCGCTGAGGCCGCCCCAGTCGCCAGCGCTGGGCGCCCCGTCCTGTGGCCCTGGGCTGTGCTTCTCCGCTCTGTCTGCACTAGACCCCAGAGAGCAGATTCACTCCAGCATTTCATTTCTGAGTCTTCACAAACCCGAGGACTTTCCCAGAGTTTTAAAATTTGAAACCCAGGTAGGTTTTACGACACTAAGCCCTTGAGAAAGTGTGACGTAAGCACAGCCCCAGCGCTGATGAACGGATGTGCCTGGTTGCAGCTTCCCGTATCTATTGTCTGCGGGTCAAGGGAGGCGTCCGGGGCCCCATCCAGCAGCAAGTCCATCGCCTGGCCCAGCTGACCTGACCCAGGGCCTCCCAGGGACACACGAGCAGGGCTTTTCCCTCCCAGGGAGCTGGCCAGCTGCTGGCCGTGACCACGTGTCGGCTGGGATGGCAGTTTCCCTCTGGGCGGTGCCTGCACCAGCACCTGGCCCGGATCCTCCCGGCTCCTGCGCCCAGCGTCTGGTCCAGGAGACACTCCAGGCCTCGCTGACCCCCGGAGGCCCCGGGCGGGCAGGGAAGGATCCAGAGAGCTGTGAACCAGGCGGCAGCTGCGACCCAGAGCGGCGTGGAGTCACTTCTCCGGGCCTCGGTGACCGCTGAGCTCTGCGATCTGTCCCTCGGATCCAGGACACCAATGAGTGCAGTTTCCAGAGGACTCAGGCTCTGGCTGGGGAAGGAGGCCGAGGCCAGAGCCGACGGCTGGTCCCAGCCCAGCCGCACGAGTGTGGCCATCTGCCCAGCTGACCTCAGCTTGCTGTCCACCCCGCCTGGTTGCCCTCCTCTGCTGTCTGTCTCGCTCTCTTGTCCTCTTAGAGATAAAGGGCTGCCCTGGTCCGATGGACAAATTTTCCCACTGCCCACTTGGAGCTCTGTGTGGAGCCCGGGGAGGGGATGTGTCTTCAGGGGCCCCGGCTCCTGGGCCTCGCGGCTCATCCTGCTGGTGGAGAGGCCAGGAGCTTCCCTCTCCGCCAGGGGCTCAGGCCCCGCACCCTGCAGTGAGGCCCTAAGCCGAGGCCTCTGCTTCCTCTTGGCTCCAGCCTGGGTGCCCTGTCCTGGCTGCCCCGCCCCCGCAGCCCTGCTCAGGGACGGCTTTCCCTCCAGCTTATAGGAAGCTGGTACATGGTACGCTGGGCAGGGGACATGCCTATTCCTGACGAGACGAAGAACCACCCGATGCCTCCCTTCACGCTGCGCATAAACAGTCAAAATAAGCTGGAGTTCAGGATGAACCTCATGTGAGTGCCTGGGCGCGGCTCCTCCCTCCTCTGAGCACGTGCTGTGCCTTCACTCACCTTGGGGCCTGGGCTCGGCGCAGCGCTCTGCTCCCAGAGAGGCCCCGGGCCAGTGCTGTGCTCACTGTCACGCCCCGACAGTGCCCTGGACCTTTGGGGACCCCTCAGCAGGTTCCCTCGTCCGTCGGGGCCCGGTCTGGAGCACGGGTGGATGCAGGACCGGCCGCTCCGAAATCCATCTGGAGAGACATCCCGAGACCCGGCCCGATGGGGAGTGGACAGGCGTGAGCCGGGCGAGGCTGTGCTGTCCCACAGCGTGGGCTGGCCGTGGCTCCACAGTGCCCAGCGGGTGGTCCCTGGAGAGGAAGTGTGGGGTTCAGGGCAAGCCATGCCATGGTGGCTGTGCCCTGTGCTTCCGAAGAAAGCCTAGTTGTGATGCTGGCGTGTGCGTGTGGTCCCAGCTATTCAGGAGGCTGAGGCAGGAGGATCACAAGTTTGAGACCAGCTTGGGCAACTTAGTGATTTACTTTCTCCAAAAACAAAAAAAAATAATAATAACAATAAGCTAAATGCACAATAGACAGAAGAAAGATAAACAGGCTGGAGATGCCGCTCAGCAGTAGGGCGGCTCTCCCTTACCTCCCTGATACCACAGGAACGGAAGTGCCAGCCAGGCCAAGGACCAGGAAAGGGGTCTCCAGCAGGTTAGAGATCCCAGCCAGGCCACTGTGGGCTTCTTTCTGCAGGTGCTGGATCCTGCAGCCCGGCCGTTCAAGGAGCCTTACGAGACAGTAAAATGTAACAACTAATATCAGTTGCCCCTCGGCAGCCCCAGGCTCCGGGGCCGGCGTACTCGGTGGTGGCACAGAAGCAAATGGCCCTGACTCACAGCACAGCAAGGGCGCGATCAGGATCAGGCAGGTATCGGCAGCGGGAACCATGTTCACGTCCTGTGTTCCAGGAAACCCATCGGATGCATCGAGTTCAAGCTGCCCCTGGACACAGGATCTGAACCCGGCACCTTTGTAACCCGTACGTATCCCGTTGGGAATCCTTTCTTTCAGGGGAAGCCGTGTGAAGAGCCCCCGTGCTCACACAGTCCGTGTCCCCTGCAGGCTGGAAGCACACCATCTACATCTACTTCATCCCAGGGAAGAAGCACGCCATCGCCTACTTCCGGGGCTACATGAACTACATGTACTACCAGATGATGATGATCATGGGTGCGTCCGGCCGAGACGCAGTGGTCCGGGCACGGGGGAGGCGGGCCATCTTCATGGAGATCCCGCCCGGGGCGGTTGTTGATTCCCGGACTCTGGGAGGGAGGCGGAAGTAGAGGCTCTTGGAGGCGCCGCATCCTCAGCACTCAAGGAACCAGCCTGAGGCTGAGGCCCATGGCTCCTCCGAGCCACCAGGGCCCGGCTCCTCCCTTCCTCCCCAGGCACCTCTCGGCGAGGTCTTTCTCCGGCCAGAGCCCCTGATTCAAGCCCGTTTACTCCTGAGACATGGGGCAGACGGTCCTGAGACAGCTGTTGTTGTCGTGACAGGGTCTGGTCACTCAGAGGGTAGAGGCCAGGGCTGGGCTCCAATCCTGCTGTGTACTGGACACCCCACTTAAAGAGTAGCCGCCCCAAAGGTCAGCGGGTCCTGTCAGCACCACCACCCCATGAGAGCCCATCTCCATCCTGAGGCTGGAAGCCCTCCTCACCTTTCCAGTCTCAGCCAGAGACCCCCAGAACTCTGCCAAGGATCCCTGCTGGCACGGAGCCCCCCAGGGCGGCCCCCGTCTGTCCTGCACGGCATTCCCGTCCATCTCCTCGACCCTCTTATCTGACCACTCCTGCTCCTGCCCCCGGGGCGCTGGGCCTCAGTGGTCCTGTGAGCATTGGTGTAGGGGTCTTGGCTGGAGCAGGAAGAGGGCGCAGAAGGCCCACTTCCCACGCACCGGCTCTGCTTTCAGATCGTGGATGTGGACCTCAGGGCCCTCGGCTGTGCCCGGCCCCTCCCGGTGTCCCTGGGTCCCTGCCGTCCCCTTCTCCTACATGAAATTCCACGTGTTCCCACTCCTCTGAGCCTCCTTGACTCCAGGGACGACAAACCACACCAAACAGGCTCCCTGCAGGGCGTGTGGAGGCCGAGCCCGGGGGTGGACACAATGCGCACACGCCCAGGAGGGACGCAGGGTGTGGCTTCTGAGAACGCGTTTTCTGAGAGAGATTTTAGGACTGGAGAGACCAGGCAGGGGCCCTGGGGGGGCCGAGGCGTGCCCTGGGTTCGGATGAGCTCCGAAGGGCAGGGAAAGTGTTTATGGGCCCGGCCGGGAGATAGGCGCGTGCCTAAGAGGGATCAGGGGGCCTGGTTCAGCAAGAGGGGTGCAGAATGTGGACCCCTCTTTTCTCTACTTTGTGCCCCCTCAGGGCCCTCACAGAGGGCCGGCACAGGGCATCCCCGGCTCCACAGTGTGGGCACGCTACCATCCTACCTGTGTCTCCTGCTCCTGCGCCCAGGGCTGCTGAGGTCCACTCCCTGGGGAGCCCTCAGCTTGTCCGGGTAGTGCGCGTGGAGGCTCTGGCGCGGCTGCGAGCGCCCGAGCTGGAGTGGGAGGCCCTGTGCTCCCCCTCACGCCCACCTTGCCCGTCTGACCTGCAGCCCACACCCTGGATGAGGACCCCAAGGCCCTGGGGATGTTTCAGGAGTTTGTGAACAGCAAGAACCTGAAGACCAGCGAACTCATTAACCCGCCTCGCGCTGGTGAGGAGAAGGGGTTTCTCCTGATTTTTGTTATCCTGGACATTCATGGCTCCCGCTTTCCCTGGGCCCTACCTTCAGCCTCTTTCTCTTTCCTTGAGGCAAGTGGTGACTACATGCATCTTTCCCTTTATCTCCTGGCTCCCCAGATGCCTGCAAGCTGGCCAGAGAGACTTAGTACAGGAAGGAGAGCCAGAGACGGCCGAGGAGTGAGGATCTGGGACCCGGCTGCCCTTGGCCACCGCAGGCAGAGCTCCCGATGGCAAGAGAGACCAGGGCCCAGCGCCCAGACCTCCCCAAGCTCCTGCTGTTAATAAAGTCGGTCAACTTCCTCTGGCCATAGTTTGGATTTATTTTATTGCAATTTTGGTATAGGGATGGAACCCAGTGTCTTGTGCGTGCTGGGCCCATGCTTTAACGCGGGGCTGCTCCTCTTGTTCTCAGATAAGACACCCCTAAGTTTCCGAGGTTGGAGCTCAAGGTCTTGCGTTCAGAGGCTGTGAGTGTGGTGCGAATTCCCTCCTCCTGACCGTCAGGGTCCCGTCTAAGCCTCTGCTCTTTCCTGCTGAGACAATCTCAGGCCAGGTGTGGCGACGCTGGCCTGCAGTGCTGGCTCCTTGGAAGGCTGAGGTGGGAGGTTCTGGAGCTGGGGAGTCCGCTGGTCCTTGGACTGTGTGGCTCACCAGCAAGCTAAGCACCGTGGCTGTACCCCTCATAGAGGAGGAAGAGGGCTGGGGGACCCCGGAGGACCCTAGAAGACCCACGGCTCCCGAGGAGCAGCATCTCCATGGCCTGGGCAGGGAAATGTCCTGCTCATGAGGCTTGGAGGCCATCGACCCTGGGAGCCGGCCCTTCTCCCTGTGTCGCCCCTGTGGCTTCCTCCGTGGGACGGGGCTGGTGCCGTTGGGGCGGGGCGTCCCCGACACCAGGATGCGCCTGTGCAGGAAGCTCTGCTCCTGTCCTCTGCTCTCCTGGGTCAGGGCTGGCGGATTCTTTTCCAGTGAAGCCTGAAGATGAGGGAGACGTACCTCAGTCAGCCTCGGCTCAGCTGCCCCAGTGCTGTGGGTCCAAATGAGACTCTTTTGTGTCCTAATGAGACAACCTTTGTGTCCTAAGCCTTAGGTCAGGCTACTCACGGGGCTGTGAGACGCCTTCAGCCACTGGGACCTTGGGTCAAACCCTCCTCGGTGCTCTGGGCATCCGTGAATGGCAGTGATTTTGCCGAGGTCACTGAACACAGCAAACTGAATCAGCCAGTGTGTGGAAAGAAGCCCTGTTCAGAGTAGCTTGTGGTGGCAGGGGCTGGGGATAGGGGTCTGGTGCTCTCAAGAGGCTCACAGACACGCGGGAAAAGCCCACAGAGGCGTACGAGGTTTTCAAGGGCTGGAACCTGTGTCTGCTGAGGCTGGAGCACGCTGGTCTTGTCACAGAGAACAATGAAGGGGCTTCTCTATCTACAGGGTCTCGTCCTTCCAGCTTGTCCTACAGAGCTTAACCGGTAAGAGGACGCCCCGTGGAGCTCGCCTCAGTGCTGGCAGCATCCCCCTGGGCAGGGCCCTAGAGAATTCCACGGGTCCCCTAGCCCACGAGCACCACCCTGGCAGATCTCTGTGCCACCCAGGGCCCAGCCACACTCCGCTCAGGTTGACTGTGCTGACTTTTCTACCTCAACTGTGGGAGATTCTTGCCCTGATTTCTGCTATTTCCAAAATCTTTCGCACGCTCTTTGCCCTGTAGTAGGCTTTGCCTTGTTACCAGTTGCTAACTCATCATGTTAAACTTTGCTCAGGTTACTGTGTGACCCACTCCTGACACTCCCTGCCCTGCTGGCCACATCTTTTATTTTCTGCGTTCCGATGTTTGACGGTTGGCATCAGCTGTGCCTCCTGGTGGCAATTATGGAAGTTAGGGCTCTGTTCTGCCACAAAGGCTGGAGAATGAGGCCTTGTCCTTCCCAGTGGTTGCCCTTTGACTAACAGGCTTTAGGTCCTTGGAGAGACACTGCCCGGTTACATACTCATTCACAGTTGTAAACCTTGTTTAGGAAATGCTCTCAGAGGGGGATGTCTGGTGTTGGCCAAAACAGACAACAAATTCTCTTGGCAGTGTGAGGTCCTTAGTTACTTTAGGGCCCTGGCCTCACGCTGTTGAGATGTAGTCACCTCAGTGTGGAGTGGCCTAGAATCATTACGTACCAAAAGTCTTAGAGTCCTCAGCACGCTGCTCACCAGTGATGTATTCTGCCAGACTCGACATCAGAAGGAAATCCTCCGGGCCTATCACCCCGACCCCCTACCTACCGCTGTCAGCGCGTTGTTGATTCTGCCTGGGTTGTGTTGATGGTCTGTGTTGTGTCCATACTTCGGTACTGTTTTGGTTTTGGGGTCCTCCTCAGGAAGACTTGCAGGAAGCCCTGCAGAAAGAAGCTCAGAGTCAAAAGTGGCAAACTTGACAGTACTTTATTGGGTAGAAAGAAACTATTGTCTTAATCAATGTTATCTTTTATTGGAAAGAAACTGGTACATTTGAGAAGGTTCCAAGTATGAAACAGTTAGAAATGGAAAAGGTAAAATCACAACAGGCATTGCCAAAATCTAGAAAATGATTAGCATTACTTCACAAACACATATGCCAGAAAGTCAGAGAATTCAGAAGAAGTGGTGAGATTCCTAGAAACATACGAATTACCAAAACTGAACTAAGAAGACTTAAAAATCTTGAACACCAAACCAGGCAGTAAAAACAAAGCAGTAATAAAACACTACCAACTAAAGGAATCCCAGGACTGTATGTAGGAAGCAGCTCGGTCTGGCATAGCCCTAAAGGGGGGTCTTCTCTCTGGGAGCTGCCTTTAGTCACCTTGGGAGGGGCTTGCCCCCTCACCAGGAAACTATCTTGCATTTTGCCCTGGGCCTCTCCCTACCTCCCCCTATAAAGGAAGTATTCTAAGAGAGACAAGAACCTGCCCTTGAGAGTTACAGTTAGTCTTTAGCACAAGAAACCCTCAAATTGCCTGGGAGGAAGTTCAAGAGCAGGGAGAGCACTTCGTAGATTCTTAGATGTTCCCTGGCAGATACATTTATCTCTGCAATTCCTGTGAATTAAGATTGTGCTAACTGTCAATGTTTTGTTATTATTCACCTTATTGATTGTAAAAATTTTTCATGTGACCACTCTAGCTAGAAATACTATAAAAGAGCACTGAAAATTAAACTCGGGGTCCTGCTCAGTATTGAGTGAGAGGCCCTTTCTCCCCCAGGGTGTTGGAATGATCCTGGGCTTGTACTGTCATGCCAGCCAGTGGCCTCACTCACCCTATCGCTCAAGATCATAGCCTGGGGCCTGAGTTTTAGCTCAGTGGTTCCAGCGCCTGCCTTGCAAGTGCAAGGTCCTGAGTTCGATCCTGGTGACCATAATAGAATGCTGGGCATGGTGGCTCATGCCTGTCATCCCAGCACTCGGGAGGCAGAGACAGTAGGATTGCTGAGTTCAAGGCTTGCCTGGGCTACATAGTGAGCTCAGGGCCAGCCTGAACTACAAAGCGAGACCCTGTCTCAAAAAAAAAAAAAAAAAAGATCATAGCCTGAACTGTCTGTGGTCCAGTGTTGAAAAACAATCCTTTCATTGGTTCTGAGCCGTTTCCCCCTCTCTTGGTGCATGTGTGACCCTCCGTCACATCTTCACGCCCAACTGTGCCATCATTCTGACCTTGATTACGGTACCATCTTCCAACCTGACCCTCTGGTTCTGTATCCCCAGCATCTCTCCTCAATGTCATCTTGGGTGACCCTTTAAAAACAGGTTACATCTTGACATGGCGGAACCCTCCACATCCTCCCCATCTCACTCGGAGTCAGCGCAGCCTCGCCCTGGCCCACGGTCGGTCCTGCCTTCTCCGTGTCTGTCTTTGGCCAGCCCTTCCTGGGTCACCAGCTTCGATCGCTCCACCCTCCAGTCTGCTCCTGGCACGTGTCCTCACCCTCTCCCCGCTCCAGCTCCTCCCCACTGGCACTCTTTTCCACCTGATCTACTCATGGCTCTTTCCCTCCATTTCCTTCAGCTCTGTGTTCAAATGTCACCTTGGTTAGGCTGACTTGATCGTGCCATTTAAAACAGCACCTCTTGTCCCCTTAATTGCTGTCTGATTTGTGCCACTTGCTTTTCCCCTGTAGAATTGATCACCTTCTATAATATATAATTATATCAGTGTTCAGTTAAGAGTCAGAACCACACAATAGATTGAACAGCAGTACTTTATGTAATGAACAGTTAATAAGAGTGGCGTAAGTAGTGCTGGCGTTACCTCAGGGTGACCAAAGAACAAGAGAAATGAGTTAAGGGACAATCTCACTCACAAGACTGGGAACAGACCTAGTGGAAGAAGGCCTGGCTGTAGCCGAGGAGCGGTGGAGGGATTTGCCGGCTTTCTTGAGGCCACTGACATCCCACATTTCTGGTTTCTCCATCTTCGTAGGGTCTCCACTGTACTTTTGGCTTCATTCTGTTAGCTTTATGTATTGTCTGCTTAG
The DNA here is from genome assembly GCA_004025085.1 of Thryonomys swinderianus. Classification (NCBI taxonomy): domain Eukaryota; kingdom Metazoa; phylum Chordata; class Mammalia; order Rodentia; family Thryonomyidae; genus Thryonomys; species Thryonomys swinderianus. The sequence goes on from PVIC010011038.1 coordinate 9,681, forward strand.
GGGAATATTTCTGGGACATATTGCTTAGCATCCCTATCCTTCCTTCGATATCAGATCGGAACTTCTCTGACCTCACAATTCTTCATTCTGTATGCCTCAAAAACTAACGCATGTGGATGAGATCAAGGTCTACCACCCATCCGAACAGTAGTTGGGTCTCCTTGGACAATGGCTGCAGTGGCCTCTGGGTGCCTGGTTGTGGGGAGCCAGCAGGAGCCAGGAAGACAGCAAGCAGAGTTGCAAAACTGCCTTCTAGCTGATAAGCCAAGATGACAGGAAGCAGACTTGTAAAATAGCCCCCTAGCTGGCATGCTAAGATTGTGAGAAAGTGAAAGTGAGATAAGGATAGAGCAAAGCCTGAGGTCAGCCTGCGGTCAGCGAGTCTCTCCCCTCTGTGAAATTCCACCTTTACTCCCTGCCCTATATATGTTACCGCCCTACTCGCAATAAACGAGACTTGATCAAAGCCTATCTTGTCTCCATCCTTTTGTGCCCTCCTATTCCTCCCCTTGGTTTCCAGGTACAAGCTCCTGTTGACTGTCCTGCAGGCCGGGACACCTGGTTGTCCATCTTGGGGAAACACTTTCTAAGTGTCCCTGAGTGAACAGGGTGCCCCAGGGCTCTTTGAGAGCAAAGTCTTTGAAAAGCATTAGCCCCTGAGTCTATGATGGGTGGGTCTGTCCAATGCTGAGATGGCTGTAAAATGTGCCTCTTACTGTCCTAATGCAAGGTACTTGGCTTTTTTACATGGCACAAATCTTTTTGGCAACTACACTATCCTTGATCCAGCTTTCCATATGCTTCCTTACTGAACAGTTTTCACATCTTTCAGCTCTGCTTTTCTCTCTCGATTGTCATTGTAAATCTGACTGAAAGCAGCAAGCACTGCCCATGCCGCAGCCTTGATGTAGGGCTGCCATGAAATTTTCTCTGCCACATTGGTTAGTCTACCACCTTTAAATCCAGCCCCACGTAAAATCTTAGGACACGCACAAAATACACACAAAGTATTCGCCATAATTAAACATGTGTGTGTGGTTTCTAGCATAGTTTCCTATGGAGCCTCCCTTCTCATATGAAACCCCATGAGCCTGGTCTTTACTGTCCGCATTCCCGTGAACGCTGTGGTCTTTCGAGCCCTCACAAGAATCTCCCATTAATCTCTGATTAAAGCATTCTAAGCCTGCTCTTATTATCCAAATCACGTCTAGAATGTCCAAACCTTTCCAAACTCTTCCCACAAACCAGTTCCAAACGTTTCTGAAACACATGATCAAGTATGTTCACTGCAACCACTCACTACTGCTGGAACCAACTTTCTGCATTAATCTATTTTTCATCGCTAGACCAAAACACCTGACACCTGCAACTTAACGAAGATGTTTATTTTGACTCATAGTTTCAGAGTGTTCCGTTCCTGTGTGGTTACTTTGCTCCAAGGCAGAAACAGCAGGAGAGAACAGCATGGTGAAGAAAAGCTGTTCAACCCAACCTACCGCAGCCAGGAAGCAAGAGAAGAGAGATCCTGGGGCAAGAGTGCACCTTTCAGGTCACGCTAGTATAGGTAGAAAAGCCAGCTAGACATATGTAGGCAGATAGATAGGACTGGGCCTTGAAAAGGAACAAAAAAACCAACTTGGAGGTTACTGCTGCCAGAGAAAAGCTACCCCACCCATATAAGATAAATAGCGCATTGAAATTCCAAACAGGCAGCCTATCAGATATTCTAAAGAAGACCTCCCGGGGTGAAAGGCTGAGACATTAACCCACCTCCCCCGAAAAGTGTCAAAGTCAAAATTCCTGTCTGATTGTTAATTCCCCACTGTACTCTTTGGTTAATTGTAACCCGTCCACTTTTTAAAATCTTACTGGTAGCCCCCTATTTCAGACCGGCCTCACCTCGTGGCTTTGCTCCATAAAAGCCCTCTAAAAAGTGCCCTAGGGGGTTACCCACTTTCCAGGCCCCCCTTCTGTCTCTCTTAAGGCAGAAGCTTTCTCTCTCAATAAAATCCTCCCCACTGTCAGACACACAGACCCCCCCCCAGCGCTGCCCTGTTGGCTCCCGCCCTGGCCTGGCGCCCCTTCCTCCCTGGGGGCAGTAGATGCCTCTGACCAGTGTTGCTCTGACTGTGCCAGGGAGGGAGCTGGTGCCCTGGCCTATAGACCTCATAGATCCTCCTTATAGACAGCCACGTCCTCCACTTCGGCGGACGGAGGGCGGGCGCGGGGACACGGAGGGCCAGCGAGGACCCAGGCTCTTCGTGGGGGAGGTGGGGGACGGCACCCAGGTGCCAGGCGCTGGGAGGGAAAGGGCAGCTCAGCGGGAGGGAGCCAGCCCCGGCCTCGGGCGTGGGGAGGTGCACCAGAGGGGTGGAAGGCTTGTCCCCACCCCGGGAGGGCAGGGACTCCAAGGAGCTGGGTGTCCGGTCCCTGGGGGAGGACGTGTAGGAGGGACGCTTGTCCCCCCCCCGGGTTCCTGCTTCGGAGACCTGCGCTTCCCCTGCCCATAGATAACATTCTCCCTGGGGTAAGGTTGCCCGGAGGGAGCCAAGGAGCAGTCAGGGTGCCGGTGACACGCTCAGCGTGCATTCAATTCATTTCCATCCAAGTGAAACAGCGCCCTGTGCCGATAAAGAGCAGGGAGCCCAGGCGCGCAGAGCTGACCCGGGGACCATGCTGCTGCTCCTGCCGCTGCTCACTGTGGGGCTGGGCCTGCTCTCCGCCATGCAGGCTGCGAGCCCCGCTCTGACTCCTGCCCTTGCTAATGAGGTGACAGCCTTGGACGGGGCTGGGGAGGCGCTGGGGCTCTCCAGCCAGGTCCCCGGCCGGCACTGGGTGACGGAGCTGCAGGGGGGTCAGCAGGGTGCCTGTGTCCTCACCTTGGGACAGCGAAGCGGAAGAGGTGTGTCCGTCTGTCCCAAGAGCGCCGAGGACAGCGCGGTGTCCTTCGGGGCTCTGTCAGTGCGCGGGGAGAGCTGGGAGAGCCTCGGGGGGCCCGACTGTCCCTGCCCCTTCTGGCCTCTGTCGCCCTGTGTGGGCTCCGGTGAGGTGCTGGGGAGGGTTTGAGTGAAACACTCATGTGTGACCAGCTACCTAAAAAGGTGGATTATCTGAGTTTTTTTTTTTTGAGACAGGGTCTCGCTTTGTAGTTCGGTCTGGCTCTGAGCTCACTATGTAGCCCAGGCAAGCTTTGAACTCAGCAATCCTCCTGTCTCTGCCTCCCGAGTGCTGGCATGACAGGCGAGCTAGGCATGAGCCACCATGCCTAGCTATCTGAGATTATTTTTAACTTTAAAAATGATGCTGTGTTTTGTGGCAAGAGCCAAGGGAAGGGAGGCCATCAGGCGTCGACCTCGGCTCCGTCACGGGTGCGGAAAGGGCACCTGCCGCCTCCCTCCCTGGATGCTCTTGGCTAAGAGGCTGAACCCGCCCAACCCCGCGTGGTTCCGACCCTGTGTCCCAGGAACCCAGCCTTACTCCGGCCGTCTGTCCTGACCCGAGGGCCTCCGTGCTACCCCAAGCCCTCCTCTGCCTCCTCTGGAGCGGCCAGCTGCTGGTCATGCCATCAGCCACGTGGACTTGGGGACTTCAGATTCCCTCTCTGGCTTTTCCATTCCAAACCTCTGGGCGGGACCCTCCGTGCTCCCCTCACCAAGGGGCTGCGGACAGACATTCCCAGCCCCGCGTTCCAGGGTCCTGTGACTGTCAGAGGCTTGTGGGTGTGAGGTCGGCACACTGCCTTTAACTGCAGAAGAGCATGGACGAGCCCAGGCACTCGAGGGCCTGGGCGGCTGGAAGAGAGAAGCAGCGCTGACCCCTGAGCTGGCCACAGCAGCAACCGTCAGCGGTGGGACTCGTCTCCTGCACCAGCTCTGCGGCCGTCACTGTCCTGTCCTCCCGTCTCTTCCTCCTAAGCACAAAAGTTCTCGCCCCCCAGTCTTTCGGTGACTTCCTCAGTGGCCGGTGCAGAGCCCTGAGAGGAGCCTTCCGAGAGACTTGCTCCCCAGAAAGGCCTCTGGCACCTGCTGCCCATGGAGAAGGGCCAGGCTGTGAGGAGACCCCTCCTCCCAGCCTGCTCCGCGTCCCTCGACCAAGCCCCTTCCTGCCTCTGCCTCCACTCAGCTTCAGTCTGGGCCCCTTTACCTGGTTCCCTCCACCCTGCAGCCCTGCTCAAGGACGGCTTTCTGTTCTAGCTCTTAGGAAACTGGTTTATAATAGGCTGGGCAGGAAACATGCCTATTCCTGAGAAGAAGCGGAGCCACCCGCTGCCTCCCTTCCTGTTCGCCAGAAATAACCTGAATAAGCTGGAATTCAGGATGAACATCAAGTGAGGGCCTGGCGCGCGGGACCCTCCTGGCTGCCCTTCCGCCTTCCCAGCCCCACCCTCCTCTCTCGTGGGGTCCCCGAACTCGGCCCGTCACCCTCCCCGGAGTGTGCCACCCTGCCTGCTATCTCAGAAATGTTCCAGGTGATGCCCAGTGAGTGCCGCCATCACGCTCGCACCGACGGAGCTGCGTACGGGCGGCCTGCGGGCCCATTGCTGTGTCCTGTGACCTGAGCTTTCTAGTCTGGTGCCACCTGCTCCCGCAGAGGCCCCCACAGGGTGCTGCGCTTGGTCCCTCAGAGACACAGCCTTAGGGTCCTTGGTGACTGTGCAGTAGAGTCTGAGAAGCCCGGCTGGAGCAGGGGCAGAGCCAGGACCATCCTCCGTGAGCTGCCTTAGGAGAGACAGCCAGAGGCCCAGCCAGGCAGGCCCTGCCCCTCGGCAGGCGCAGGGGACCAGTCTGCTCCGAGCTCATGGTGTGGGCTGGTCGGCAGCTCTGCAGCTGCCTGGCTTCTCCCTACTGGGCACGCCAGAGCACACGGCGCGTGACGAAGGGTGTGTGACAGGCCACGCCCTCATGGCTGTGGCTGTCTCCATGCGGGTAACCAGGGAAGGCTTGGACGCCACTGGGCCAAGAGCCACGCCTGGATTCTGTGTTCCAGGAAGCCTATTGGATGTGTTCAGTTCAAGCTGCCTCTGGATGAAGTCAGGGGCGCACCAGGAAACTACCAGGCCTGTAAGTGGCGAGTCACACATTCTTCCTCCGAAGGATCCTTCAGGAGGCGACTTGGTGGCCACAAGGTCGTGTCATCCACAGGGTCAGGACACTTGGTGATCATCAGTTTCCTGCCAAAGGGGAAGGATCACGCCATTGCCTACTACGAGGGCAAGGTGGTCCAAACCAGATACAAAATGTCGATGCTGATGGGTATGTTGGGCACTTCTTGCATCTGGAGGAGTGGCTGAGGCCTTGTGGGGCACAAAGCACATACAGGGTGCCCCGCTTTCCGGGACAGATCCCTGTGCTCGCCCCCTGCAGCCCTTCCTGGGGATGCAGGGCTGTCGGGGTCGAGGGGTTCGTAGCTTCCCGCTGCTCCCCTCCCCTGCTCTCAGGGTGCCAATCTGGTGCCGTGGCCTCACCCGCTCCGCCCTCTCTTTGCTCTTCTGCCCTCTGCGGGCTGTGGGCATGGTCACGTTCTGACCAGGGGACACGATGGGACCACTCGGCTCCAGGGACACCAGCAAAGTTTGGAGAAGGGTGCCGCTGGCATGTGGGCATGACCGGGGGCCTGTGTGTCCCGGGGCCCTGCAGGAGACTCCCCGGGAGACTGCCCTCCCCGCAGTCGGCTGAGGTCCGACGGAGCCTGGGCCCCCTCCTGTCACCACGGCCCCCCGAGAACCACGTCTTGGTCCTCAGACTCCAGCTGTCATCACTTGTCCTTAGTCCTCTAGTCCTCGTGAGCCCTGCGCTCCGCGGGCCTCCTGGGCACGGAGCTCCTTCGGCTGCTGCTCGGCCCGGCTCTCTGCCTGCCGCCCGGCTGGCCGTCCTCACCGCAACCCCAGGGAAGCCTGGGGCCACAGAGCCCCTGCGACTTCCTGCCCCAGGGCTTGGGGTGCACCGGGAGGCGTGAAGAGACACCGGGCCGACTGCACGTCATCCTCGAGGGCCTCAGGCACCGCGGTGGTGCTCGGACTCTCGCAGGCGTCCTGTCGCTCCTTACGTCCTCCTTGCCTGTCGCGCTCTGTCATCTCAGGACACAGGGGTGGACGCCCACAAGTGAAAGGAAGAGAGGGTGATGGCCCACAGCTGGCCGGGTTTCAGTGCCCGGTTGGCTCGCTGCAGGGCATGGCAGGGGAGGGTCCACCAGAGGCAAGGCAGGAGAGGCCGGACAGACCCTTCCAGGCCACGAGCCCGGGACCCATCTCTGAGGAGGCTTCAGCTCCCAGCGACACACCTAGCTATAAACTCAGCATGGGAGACCCCTGATGAGCCTCCCGCCCCCATGAGCGAGTCAGCTCCCCAAAGCCTCACTTGTGAGTGCACTTGGAGAACTCTTGACGAACTGTCGCTCCCCCTAGACCAGACTTTGCGTGACCCGCCTCCCTCTGAGCCACTTTAAGGAAAGTCTCACTGTAGGGAAAGTCTCCACTGCACAAAGCTCACGTGGGGCACGGCCGCAGCGCACACAGCACCTTCAGTAGGATTTGCAGGCACAGTGCACACTGCCACTGAGGGCTGGCCCAGGGGACAGACTGCCAGACCAGGTCCTTGCAGGGAGAGGCTGGGGCCACAGGGACCATAAGGGACCCTGCAAGAGCTGAGGCTCACAGTAGGACGTCTTCCCTCCGGGACGAGCTTCTTTGTGGAGCAAGAGACGGGCTGAACAATGGGTCCGCTGCTTCCTGCCCAGCTGTTAGGCCTGGGCTGTCCGTCACAGAGAGCCCGGATCATGGAGGGACTGGGTTCACCAGCCCCAGGATGTGCACATTCAGGAAACTCCCCCTCTCCTTTGTCCTCCTGGGTGGGGGAAGGGGAGCCTCTTCTGTAGGGAGACTTCAGAGCCACCCCTGGAGCCACTGGTTCCCAGGAGGCCCGGCCACTGTGGTGGCTGGTGTCCCGAGCCGCCCTCCCCCGTGGACGTCCTTCTCTGGGGATCTGGCTGGGCCAAGGCCTGTGGCTCATCTCTGGGTACCCTGGGCAGCAGGCCTGAGAGGCCCTGGGAAGCTGTCAGATACTGGGCTGGCGGGATGGGTCTCCTGGCCTGCCTCACTCCCGCTTTGGTGGGGACCCTGTCTCTGGCACCCACCTCCAGGCCGCACCCTGGATGAAAACCTGGAGGCCAAGCAGGTCTTCGAGGAGCTTATGGATGAGAAAGAGCTGAACGGAACCGTCATCTACCCGCCCACTGCTGGTAATGAGTTCATCGTTACCATTTAATGGCTACAAATCCTTGGCATTTCTTTCTCCTCACTAACACCCCTCATGTCTTTCTGGGCCTGCAGAGACCTGTGTGTTGGCAAAAAAGTCCTAACGGATGGACACAGCTCTGCAGAAACAGCCTGGAATGAGGAGCTGGGGTCACGCTGCCCTTTGCTAGCCACAGGCAAAACTCCCTGGAGTGGGAGGAACTTCAATAAAACTCATTTCTGCTCTCAAAAAGCTGCCTAATGTCCCCCATCCATGAGTATCACGCAGGGTTTGATGTGATGACTTTGTTCCGATCAGGTGGGGAAAGACACTTGGATATGATGGTGTTTACCCAAACGCTCTGAGTTCCCGCGACACTGGTGGCATCTCACAGGGCGAAGCAGCAGCTTGCGAGCAGCAGGGGGTGTGATGGGAGGAAAGGGGCACAGAGAGCCATTCTTAGGATCAATCAGTGTGGTGCTTCCAGAGCCCTGAGCTCCCGGGACGGCCTCAAGTGGCCTGGTATCTGGAGCTGGATCCTGGTCTGGGAACCCAAAGAAGAACAGGCTCCTCCCTATGAAAGAGAAGGCTTCCACTGAGGAAGCAGTTACCTAGGAGGGCCCAGCCTTCCAGGAGCAGAGAGCTCAGATGTGAGAGCCAATGTAGAAGACAGAAAAACACAAGCACAGCAGCAAGCCCAGACTCAAAGGGAAAAGAAACCTACCCCCCTCTCCAAAGCAGAAGTTCCAGTGCCTACTCTTCAATTCTTACAGACACTTTTCCTCTGGCTACAGCTATTTACATGGAAGATACACCCAGCAGGCCCAGGACTAGCCCCTCAAACCCCATGGGCCCAGAGGCTCCCACTCAGGACAGGGTGAGGCGGACTGTGAACCAGGCTTCTGTGGGGTGGGTCCGTCTGGCCAGAGACTGCCTCCCCAGGGCCTTGTGGAGTGGGGAGCACTGGTCAGGTGGCCACAGTGAACGCGCTCACTCTAGGAGGCCGAGGGTGGCAGGAGCACCCCAGAACATCAGCCCCCCCTCCCCCGATGAGCAGGTGCCGTCCTGCTATGAGGGGAAGTCAGGCACAGATCTCAGCTTCTCACTCTGTTCCTTCCAGGCGTCCCTCACTGAAGGGCAGGGACAGGTGACCCTGACCTAGGCTGTACCTGTCTCTGCCGTGGGCAACGGGGCTGGGAACCTTCCCCTACAGCGCCTTAGGCGAGCTATGTCACAGGAGACTGCACCGAATGGACTCAGATAAGCGCCTTTTGCGCCTTGGGGCTGGGCGGGACAGTCAGATCTGTAGCCTCTCAGCCACGCGAGCCTGGGTCACCAGGCCTGGTACCCTGATCATCAGGGACAGTAGCACCTCCCGGGAGGAGTCTGGGCTCTGCCCCACAGACCAGACACAGCACGTCAGGGTGAGCCTATGAGTAGCCAGGGGGCTGGAAGGGGCTTGGCGCCCTTACTGGGTCCTCCCCAGCCTGCACACAGCGGTGGGAATGCTGGGAAGCCATGGGCCTCTCTAGGGAGCCAAGCACAGGTGACAAGTGCAGACCCGCAGGAGTCTCCTTATCCAGACACCTTTCCTGGTGTTCTGTGTGTCATGTAAATTGTGTTGTGATGACACGGGCCGACACAGTGATCTGTGGACTACTACATACGAGACAGCACTTCTGGCTACTTGCAGGCCCAACATGGAGAGTGGGGCGCTAAGCAAGCCCGCATGGGGTGGTAGGAACTTAGGGGGTAGATGGGTAGCATATAAGATATGGGTTAGTTTAGTTTCTTGGGCACTCTATCAGTTGGCTAATTTGAATAATTTAGGGTGGACAGACTCCACGGCACAGGGGCTTGAATTCCCAGTGGTACCTAGTCCTGGGGCAACTAGGAGTATGAACACAGGAGAGCAGAGAGAGAGTGGAGAAGAGAGAGCCGGGCAGCGGCTGATGTCCGGCCGATCGGGTGCTCAGGAGGGCGCATGGACGGCTCCTGCCCAGGTCCTCAGGACTCACACCGGGGCCGCTCTGTTCTGCGAGGGCTCTGCCTTCTGTGTCTCCAGTCGGATCTCCGTCCCTGGGAAGTTTCCGAGACTCCTCCTGCCAGCAGGTGGTCCCCATGCCCAGGGCCATATCCCATCAGCGGGTCCCTGAGGTCAGCGCGGTCAGACAGTGACAATGTGCATCGTCATGAGCACCCGGGTGTCCGCATCGCTCATCCTGACACCGTGAGGACTGCTGCAAAGAGCCCGTCAAGCTCTGGAAGTGCCCTGACCCTCAGGCGGCCTCCGAGGGGAAGGCAGCGGGGCAGGGCCAGAGCCCGGGGTGTGGCGACCACGTCATCTGGGTGGGACAATAGGGTGCTGGTAAGGGAAGAAGGCAGTGCAAGCTGGCTCACCCCCAAGAGGGAGCAGCCGCGGAAATGCTGAGACCGCTCAGAGGCCAGAATTCCCACCGTGGGGAGGAAGGGAAAAGACGCTTTCAGGAGCTGGACCAGAGACAGCCACTTTGCTCGCCGGGGTGCAGTATCTGGTGCCCAGGGATAGCTGTGGAGGACGAGGCGTCCCTCAGAAGATGCGATGAGGACAGAGGCGCAAACCCGTGGCTTATGTGCCGAATGAAAGCACACAAGGTGGCTTGTCTGGCCCCAACACTGCTGGCCATTCAGAGGTCTCAGTTCAAGCCTGGATTTACAGTGAGAGTGACTGCTCTGAGGATTCCTCTAACATCCGCTACCATCCATGCCAGCGACTTTCCTTCATGGGCGAACACCTTGCAGCTGTGGAAGCCCTTCTTGCTCCACCCTGCTTTATGATACCATTGACTTATATGTCCATTTGCATATACTATGAATGTCACAATGGAATGCTGTAACGTTTGCTTTTTTGTTTGTGTTTGTTGTTTGTTTTGTTTTGTTGAGACAGGGTCTCGCTTTGTAGTTCAGGCTGGTCCTGAGCTCACTATGGAGCCCAGGCAAGCCTCAAACTCAGTAGTCCTCCTGCCTCTGCCTCCAGAGTGCTGGGATGACAGGCATGAGCCACCATGCCCGGCCACGTTCTGTATTTTGGACTGCAAAATTGTTATAGCTAATATCTAGATGTCTTTCTTAGTTATAGATGAATAGCTCCCTACATGAGATGTACACAGACCCAGAACATATCTGTTATTTATCTTCCATACCCTCTATTTATATGCCTACTAATTGTCACCCAAATGATCTTACATCATGCAACTCTCTGGTGATTTATACAAAACACACACATGCACTCAATCAATACAAATACTAATAAATACAAACTCAAACTCATGTTCTTCTTCTGAAGCATCAAATATCTACACAATTAGCCAACACATTGCAATATGCAAATATTATGGTTTGTGTCTAGATGTCACCCTAAAACATCATGCGGTCAGAGGTGGGCTTTTCAGAAGTGGGTGAATGGAGAGTGTGTGAGGCTGGCCCGGCCCACTGCTGCAGCATAATTCTGGGTGTGGATAACAGGAAGGCCCACGCTGGATGTGAGTGCTATGTGCCCTGAGGGTGTGCAGCCTGGATGGAATGGAAGGGACAGAGAGATGGCTGCTGCTGTTGCTGCTTTGTTTCTTTGTTGCTGCTGTCTTGCTGCTTTCTGCCTTCTCCTTCTACCTGCCATGAACTGTTTTCTTCTTAGCTGTGCAACCCCGCTTTGAAGCCAGCTAGTGACAGACTGAAACATCTACAAACTGTGAGCGGAAATAAACCTTTCTTCTTATAACTTGGGTCTCAGATATCTTGTCTCAGCCATTAGAAAAGGAAGCTAAGCCGGGCGTGGTGGCTCACACTTGTAATCCTAGCACTCGGGGAGGCAGAGGCAGGAGGATTGCTGAGTTCGAGGCTTGCCTGGGCTCCATAGTGAGCTGAGGGCCAGCCTGAACTACAAAGCAAGACCCTGTCTCAAAGAAAAAAAAAAAAAGAAAAAAAGAAAAGGAAGCTAAGACTGAAAATACCTCCAAATACTGACATCTTCGTACTGCCTGCACAGACAAAATTACTGTCTTAGTTACTTTGTCACTGCTGGGACAAAGTACCCACACTTAGGATTTAAAGGGAAAGAGGTTTGTTCTGACTCAAGTTTGTAGGGGTTTCAGTCGATGGTCTGTTGGCTCCCAGCCAGAGCAACAAGGCAGACAGTCATGGCAGAGGAGAAAGCCCATGGCATGGGAGCGCCCATCAAGGGAAAAGTGTCCCTATATATAACCTTCCAGGCCATGCCCACTCTTCCCACCTGGCTTCCCCTCACACCATCACACCAAGCAATAGCTCTGTTATGGACTAACCCAGTATCACACGTGAGTCCTGAGGATCACAGAGAGAAACCCATGTGACACACGGATGCTGGCAGCCCAGTGGCAGGCACAAGGAGGACTGCAGGAACATGGTGTACACATCTGGCCCTGAGAACACATCACGGCTGCTTTTGGTAGCAGACTCTGGAACCCCATGGCAGCCTCCATCCTAGGCAGCATCATCTGAGCATCATCCTTGGCGGGTCCATGTGGATGCCGTGAAGGGTGTGACAGGGCCTCTGCAATCCAGGTGCGTGCAGGTCAGAAGGGACGCTGTAGCAGATCAACTAAATGGCAGAGCAGGGCCTGCTCTGAGTCTCCTCAAGCAGAGACACACCCTCCCAGGGAAATACTGAGGCCAGCCCTGTTTAAAAGAAGTGGCTCTAAAACAATGAAGACAATGACACACAATATATTAGCTATTGTTATTCTCTTGTTTTGTTATAAATCTTTGTTCCACTTTTTCATAAAATAAAAAATCGTTACAAAGCACTGGTATCTTTAAGGATGCTGAGAGTAACATTACCCATTAAAAACTCTCCTGCAGTCTTTAATTCACTGAGTTGGTCTACAGTATGAATTCTCTGATGCTGACTACAATGTGAAAAAATTATCACAGGCTTTTCTAGAATCTTTATACTTGTAAAATTTTTATCCAACACGAATTCTGTGGGGTTGTTTAAGATTTAAATACAGGGTAACAGCTTTGCCACATCCTTTACATTGGTAGGGGGGTCTATCTAGTATGAATTCTTTTGTGTTGAAGAAAGTTTGAGCAATATTTAAAAGTTTTAGTGCATTTGTACATTTTTAGGGTTTCTGGGTGAATAAGTTCACTGATGTTTTAGAAGGGCTGGAAATTGATCAAAGAGTTTAGGTCATTGTTTACATTTGCAGGATGGCTCTTCAGTATGAATTCTCTGGTGCTGAGTAACAGTTTTTATAGTTGCCACATTTTTTGAATTTGCTTTTTTCTCTCCAGTATTGTCTTTCTGTTGCTTAGTAAAGTTAGAGCTTCGACAAAAGATTTTGACAAAATCTTTAGATTTGTAGGGTTTTTTTCACCACTATGAATTCTCTGGTGTTGAATTTTTACCACCTTCTTCATACTTGTAGTGTTTATCTCCAGTATGAATTAACTGGTGTGAGTAGGGCTTGAGCAATATTAAAGGCTCTGCCATAATCTCTGTAGAGTTGTTGGACTTCTTTCCAGTATGAATTCTCTGTTTTTTGATTAAAGATACGGTTATCAACAAAGAGATCTATCACATCCTTTACACTTATAAAGTTTGTATTTAATATAGACAATCTCATAGATAATAATTTTTGAGCACCAACCAAAGATTTCTCATATTTATCACATTGGCAAGTGTTCTCTGGTGAATGAATACCTTGATGATTACTAGTATTTCAGCCATGGAGAAATATCTCATGAATTTAATTACATTGATAAGTTACCTGCCCAATTTAAATTTCCTGATAATTATGCAGGGTAGTACTTTATACTTGTAATATTTTTATCCAACATGAATTCTGTGGGGTTAAGATTTAAATACTGGGTAACAGCTTTGCCACATCCTTTACACTGGTAAAGGGCGGTCTATCTAGTATGAATTCTCTTCACTAAAAGCCTATTTTCATTACATATGTCTTGAATTTTCCACATATTCGTATCTGGCTTTGATACCTTAAAATCATATATTTTTGCACAAGAAAGATATATTTGTTGATTGCAGAGCTTATCAAATTAATCACATTTAGAAATTTGTTATTTGCTTTTCAACGCTTGTCCACAGAAATGTTTGAATGAAAATTTATCCAGTGCTGCATTTGAAAGTTGTTCAAGTGATGAATTAAGTCATGGACTAGATCTGCTTTTCGCATTCCCAAATTCCTTTGAGGGAAAAGCTGCTTAATAATTTGACATGAAAGCTGACTTTTAGAAACACATGCTCACCGACAGTGTCATGAATTCAGGTGCTTCCTGAGATGCCAAGTGTTGTGGTCCTTCTCAGCACTGAAGTTTCTGTTGGGCTTGGTTGTCACACATTGGTTCTGTGGCTCGAGAAACATCTTTTCACCTTCACATTCAGCAGTGGTTTCCCATCTTCCACTCTCTCTTTAAGGGTGAATTTCTAAAGCCACAATCCCTACACCCTGTTTAGCACAGTTTTCCATGAGTGTCTTGTTGTCTGCTCTGCTGAAAAGTCCTGCGTGTGAGAAGGCACTGTCTCTTCACGCTTCACACTCTGTTTTCCTTTGAACATAAAACTGCTCTAAAATACAATCTTAAAAAAGAATTTTCTAAAGAATAGAAGATAAAATGAGTTCTAGAATGTATGATAGATTTTGTGAAATAGGAAATATTCAGAGAGAATGTGGTAAGGGAAAGTAATGAGGGGAAAGAATAAATATGATTTGGAAAGAAAAAGCACATGTATATAGGGGTGAGGGGTTGTGGGGTGGGTAGGGATATGTGTAAAAATGAGAATTAACTCATGTCATATACTGATACAAATTCCCCAATGTTGAGTGTGATTGTGAGCTATATATAAAATGTACCAATAAAGAATTCAATTTATAAAGAATAGAAGATAAGTTAAAAATTCTGCCTACTACAAAACTGAGATCCTGGAGACGGTGGTATATGTGTTGCTGGCTCAATATGTAAATGTGGACCCCTGGCCCCCGTTGGCAAAGGACTGAGGAAGGCGCACAGGAGTGGCTCTGAGGCTCCACTGTCTCCTGTTCTCCAACCTCCGGACAGCACGGCTGTCTTCTGACAGGGAAGCACTGCGCCTGTGTCTCCCCGTCTCACCCAGCTGCCCACCTTCCCTGCGACGTGGGCAGGGCGGCCCCCTCTGCAAGCTGAAGATGCACCTTCTCATCGAGACTTTGCTTTTTGTAAAGACACAAAGTTCCCCGTGGGTAAAAAGCATTTTTCTTTTGTGCGGTTCACATTACTTAAATGGAGTTTGGTTTGTCACTTGTGGGCACCGGCCAGGGTGATCTCCTTGACCAGAGAAGCTGGTGCTTGAAATTTGGGAAGAAATCCAGGTGGGCTGCCATTGGGGTTCAGGCCTTGACACTCACGATGGTTTCTCACAGGACAAACGCTTCTCCCCATCTCTGAAAGGCTGTGCTTTTCCACCCTCGGTCACATGACATGACTTCCTGCTTCCACCCACCCAGGGTACACAGACCTGCAGGCACCGGGGTGGCTCCCTCTTCTGCCCATGGGGAGTCAGGTGGGCTCGTCCTGGTCTCCCAGGCATGGCATTGCTAATGGCGGGAGCTCAGTTCCAGGAAATGCCACCGAAAGAGAACAAACCTTTCCTGAGTCCCAGCCAAAAGGTGAGTTTCAAATCCTGGAAAGTCATGCAGAAGGATTTGGACAGAAAGGCGAGGAAGCCATAAATGTGGAGGCAGAGAAGTTCATTTTCCCTTCAGTGGGGTTTGCCTTGCCCGAACAAGAGAGCACACAGGCTCGCCTGGTGACCAGGGAGCAAGAGCGCGGGCAGGGTGTCCGTGGGCGCTCTGAGGCTCGCGGCCTTCGCCCTCAGGCACGCCTTGGATGTGTTTTGTGGACACTTACAGTACAAGACAAAGACGGACCCTGACTTCGCAGTGTCCTGTAATCCCCAGAGCAGATCGCACACTCACAGTTCAGAGCTGAGGCCCCCGCGCCACTGAGAGAGCCGGGGCCTCATGAGGAGCTGTCCACCGAGGAGAAGCCGCGCCGCCAGTCCCTCCTTCTGCAGCGTCCGTCCTGTCACCTTCCACCCCCTCTACCTCAGCAGCCCGCACCGGGCTCCTCCCTGCCCGCCAGCTGCGCGACGCCGTCCTTCCTGCTCCCTGAGAAGCTGGTGTCTGCAGCGCCTGCCTGTCTCAGAGCCACGGCAGCTCTCGGGGAGCCTGCGGTGTTGGGGAGCTGAGGGAAGGGCTGGCCGACTCCGGGCCACAAGGACAGGCAGCGCGCCCCCCTCACCTCTCTTCCGAGGAGCCTGAACTCCGATGTTCCTCCAGGGCGTCAATCACAAGAATTTCCGGATTGAATGTCATCCTTAGGCAAAGCTAACTTGAGATTGCCCCGGTGGCAGAATCTCATTTCACACTGAAGGGGTGGAGGCATAATAGAAAGAATAATGAGGGGTAAAGAAAAATGTGATAGTAATTTTAAAAAGGGAAACAAAGCTTATATATTTAGGGAGTGGATAAGGGAATGGGAAAAATGAGAATTAAATTGTGTCATACACTGGTATAAATTCCCAATTTTGAGTGCGATCATGATTGGTGTATACAAGGTACCAATAGTGCTTGCTTCAGCAGCACATATACAAGGTACCAATAAAGAAAAAATTTAAAAAAACAGAGGGCTGGAGGGTTAGCTCAGTGGTTCCGGCACCTGCCTCGCAAGTGCAAGGTCCTGAGTTCAATCCCCCGTAACCACATACAATGCTGGGCGTGGAGACTCTCACGCCTGTAATCCCAGCACTCGGGAGGCAGAGACAGGAGGATTGCTGAGTTCGCGGCGGCTTGCCTGGGCACCATAGTGAGCTCAGGGCCAGCCTGAACTACAAAGCGAGACCCTGTCTCCAAAAAGCAAAAACAAAAACAAACAAACAAAAAAAAACAGAATTCATACTTGGATTCAAGGAAATTGAATCCAACATCAACATTCCCTTTGGCCTCCCATAGTACTAACCCTTGGCAACTCATTTTCCTTCCTGAAAAAGGATGTCTGGGAGTTCTGGTACCCACGTCCTCTTGACGCACAGCAGCAGGCAGAGGGACCCCCATCGACTGTGAGCGCCGCAGTGACCATGGCCAGGCAGGCCGCAGGGGAGAGGACGTGACTGGGCTTCAGAGCGATTGTGAAAGCCACAGGGAGGGTGGAGGCGACACGCGGCGGGGAGCAGTCAGGACAGCCTCATCCCTGCTGCCCTCCCGAGCCTGGAGCAAGGGAAGGGGGCGGCCTGGGGAGGCGGGGGTGGGGACACACTCGCGCCCAGCTGGCAGGCTGACGGGGGCAGGAGTGAGGATATGCAGCCAGAGAGGCTGCACGCAGGGCACAGATGGGAAGACGCACAGCAATCCGGCTTGCAGGAGGCCTGGCCTCGGGGCCGCCCAGCCTCCAGGGCAGCCGTTCGGGGGAGCCCGGGTGCTGCGCTGTGGGCTCCCTGTCTGGGGCAAATGGAGAATGCCGGGACTGGAGACCGGAGAAGTGCGTCAGGACCAGGCTGGGCCCAGGCTCCTGGGGAGGGACAGAGCACAAGGAGCCCTTGTCCTCTTCCTCCTGGCTCCAGATGTCAAAGCGGCACTGCCCACTCCGATAACATTCTCCCTGGGACAAGGCAGGCTCAGAGTGAGGCAAAAGGCAGCCAGGATGGCTAATTGCACAAATTAGCACCATCCGTTCGTGGAGTCCAAACCAAGCATCGCAGCCTGCAGATTTCAGAGGCTTTTGTGCAGGCGCCACAGGCTCACTCCTGCCTGCAGGGCGGCCCAGAACGGGACCCAGCGGAGGGCGTCAGGGAGAGCAGGAGCAGTGTGAGGATGGGGACTGCGGGGCTGGTCCTGCTGGCTGTGGGGCTCGGCCTCTTCTCGGGCGTGCAGTCTGAGATGCCCCCTCTGACTCCTGCTGGCTCTGACCAGGTGACGTCTTCGGGGAGGGATGGAGTGGGACCTGGGTTCCCAAGGTTGGGCCTGGGAATGGGAGAGGGTCTCAGGAAGGTTGATCTGAGGGCAGCTGTCCTGTGTTGTGCCCAGTGATGTTCCCTGGGGGTGCCAAACAGTGCCCAGGGGACAGCATGGCACCTTTCTGTGCTCTGGGGGCTGGAAGGGTGGCTTAGGGAGGAATCTGAAGGGAGCTTCTGGCACAGTCCTGCCATTCCCACTGCCCAGAGACATGCCTGTTCCTCCGTCAGCTTCGGGCTTCACAGATGGTCCCTCCACGCACCAGTAGGTTCTATTCAAGTTTCTAGTTCCTAGTGAAAGGCATCTGGACGACCATATGTGTAAAATCACTTTTTGAAAAATAGATGTTTTTATAACAAAGTTTAAGTCTCCGAGGTGAGCAGACAGCAGCCCATGTCCGTTTACTGAGGGTTAAAGTGCAGGGTCTCAGCCGTCTTCATCTTTGATGCCCTCTTCCGGGTCCGGAGCAGGCCCCCAGGCAAGGCCAGAGCCCAGGCACTGTGGGCCCTTGGTGGAAAGTCTGGGTCCCGGGCTCACACCTCCTGGCCCCAGGACTTCCCTGCAGTGGCCCGAAGTCCTCCTTTCACCGTGCTCTCTGCCACCGGGCTGGGTGATGCCAGCTCTCTTCTCTGTCCCTCTCATTCCACCACTGCGGTCTGGATGTGGCCCATGCTCCTCACCGAGGGCTGTGGCCGGACATACCAGCTCTCACCCATGACCCTGGGTGCCAGAGAGGGCAGCGGGCAGAGGTGTGAGGGCGTCAGCACAGGCTGGCGTGGACGTCACACGTGCAAGGCCCCCCTGACAGGCACCCACTGCCGCTTGCTACCAGAAGAAGCTGACGCGTCTGCTCCTCAGGGCAGGGGGAGCTGGCTGGACTCTCGCCTGGGCAGCCCTGGCTTGGTCACCACACGGGCCCATGCCTCACGTCAGGGCACAGCCTCGTTGCTCTTCTGTGACTGCCAGCCCTGCCCTGTCCCTGGTGGGACATGAATGCTCAAGCTGGTCCTTCCATGCCAGCCTGTGCCGGGCCCTGGCTCAGTGTACCTCCCTTCCTGGAGGGGCATCACCCAGGAAGGCTCCTGCCTGCTGCCTCATGGTGCCTGCTGCCAAAGGACAGGGTCTGTGCTGTGACCAGGGCCGCCCCTGCCCTGCAGACTCCCAGACTACCCAGCTCGCACTGAGGCCTCGGGCCAAACCCTCCCGCGTATACTCCACGCCAGCCTGGGCCCCCTTTCTCTGGCTCTCCTCCACCCCGCAGCCCTGGTAAGCTTGGACCCCTGGCCCCTGCTCACCTCCAGCTTTTAGGAACCTGGTACATAATACGCTGGGCAGGAAACATGCCTATTCCTGCGAAGAAGAAGGCCAGCCCACTGCCGCCGTTCAGATTCATCAGAAACAGAATCAATAAGCTGGAGTTCAGGATGAACATCCAGTGAGTACGGCACGCAGCCCCCACGCCCAGCGTGCGTGCCCGGCCCCTGCCCACCCTCCTCTCCATGGGGCCCTCACCCACTCGTCACGGTCTGTGGAGCTCAGCACCCTCCCTCACCTCAGGGAAGTGCCTGCCGGCCCTATGACTCGGGAATGATGGCCACCAGGCCGAGCTGAGCACCGGAGGCCGTGGTGCCCGCCTGCCAAGCTCTGTGTACTCGCGTGTTGTGACCGGACTTCCGGCACAGCCCTGCTCGCTTCCAGAGAAGCCCGCGTGGGTGCTGTGCTGGCTCCATCAGCCTCAGCAGCCTCCAGGCCCTCAGAATATTTACCTCGGCTCCAAAACCAGTACGGAATCGGGGCTGAGGCAGAGCAGACACGGCAGTCTGAGGCCTGTCTTGAGAAACACCTGCGGATTAGGGGCGGGAGCTGCCTCCTTGCTGGGAAGTGCCCAGGCCGGGCAGAGAGCCAGGCTGCCCTGGACTGCTCATCTTCCCCTCTGCTGGTGCCACCTGGCGCACACTGGCAGGGAGTAGAGGGTCCATAGCAAGTGACTTCCTGCAGGATGTGGCCTGGAGCTACGAAGGACTGGCCAGGCGATCCCAGACTTGCCCATCGGACTCGGGCGGGAGGATTGGGATGGCTTCAGAGGACCCGTCCTGGGTGTGGAGGTCTTTCTCAGGACTGTATTCCTGCTGGCCACCCCACCTGGCCAGCCGTGGGGCCCACGGACCGCACCCCTGGCTGCCATACCGGGCGTCCTCTGGCAGCTGCAGGCTCCACGGTCCTGGGTGCCTAAAGGGTGGCCCCTGGGGACTCGGGCACAGACCCGAAGGGCCTGAGCTGGCCGCCGGGTGCTACGCGTCAGGAGGCAGTGCAGGCTGCTGCTGAGTGGGAGCAGGAGGGGCCGCGCGGGGTCCACACTAGGACCCATGCTTGGATCCCGTATTGCAGGAAACCCACCGGCTGTTTTCTGTTCAAGCTGCCTCTGGATGAATTCGATGCCATTGGCATCTTCCATGCCTGTAAGTGGCCAGGTGGGGATCCCACGGGCCCTGTGGAAAGAGGCCTGATGGCCACGTGGCACCCACAGGGTCAGGGCATTTCATCGTCATCCAGTTCCTGGTGGGGAAGGGTCACGCCATCGCCTACTACGAGGGCAGGATGGACAATACCGTCTACAAGATGATGATGCTCATGGGTGAGTTCCCAGCCTTTCTGTGCCTGCGGGAGTTGGTCCAGGGCTCTGGGGCACCAGGCAAGGCCAGGGTGCGCTGCCTTCAGGCCCAGCTGCCTCCAGCTCTGCCCAGGGAGCCGGACTCTGCATTTGTGTTAACACCTCTGGCTCCCGGACCTGTGACTACTCACGTCGGCCTGGCTCCTGGGTTCCATCTTCCCTCCTTGCCAGCGGCCGGTCGTGCCCTGCAGAGGGGCTTACTGGGGCCCCTTTGTCCTGGGGACGTGGGAAATGTCTAGAGACACACGCTGCTGTCACGATGGAGCAGCGGGGCCCTGGCGTCTGCAGAGTGGAAGCTGGTGCTCCCCAGGGCCAGGAGTGCTCAGCGGAGATCTCGGGCTTGACTTTCACCTTGACGCTGAGACTCTGCTGCCCCACCCTGGGTCTAACCTCTGCCGGAAATCTGCCGCTTCCGCGAGGCTCCTCCGGGACCTGGAGGATCATAGGTTTCCTCCCCCTGTCGTCCAGGATTCCCCGCCCGCCCCTTCCCTCTGGATCTGCTGCCCCGCCTGCCCTCCCCTGTCCTCAGTCCCCTGGGTGTCTCTGGTCCCATAAGTCCCCAGCAGTTACCGTGCGGGGGCTCAGGCTGGAGCAGGAAGACACAGCCAGAGGTCAGGTCAGTACCTCGGGCCTCGGGGCCCCTCAAGGTGTCACTCCCGCCCCCACCTCGGTCACATCTCACCTGCTCCTCACTCCTCTGGGCTGTCCTGGCTCTAGGGAGGACAGACTTCAGATGGGGCGGGGCCAGCGAGAGACTGCTGGCCTCCAGGGAGGGGCGCGCCTCAGGGGGCTGATGTCCCGAACAAGACACAGACAGGACTCCAGCCCGAAGACCCGCAGGACGTGTGCGGCGGCGACGCTCCAGCACCGCCTGGAGTCCCTGGGGCACCTACTGCGGTCCCCCTCCCCCGCCTGAAGGGCGAGGCCTCCCCTCCCCCTTTCTCCATCCCAGGCTGGGTATCTGTCTCCTCTCCCTGACCTGCACCCCGTCCGCTCTGCAGGCCGCGCTCTGGATGAAGATTCAGACGCCCTGCAGTGCTTCCAGATGTTTGTGGAGAAGAGAGGATTCAACGAGACGCTTGTCGTCCGCCCTCCTCACGCTGGTAAAGGAAGAAATGTGTCCTTAGTGCCCCTGCCCTTTTATCCACGATTTTCCCTTCAAATGCTG
Source organism: Thryonomys swinderianus (assembly GCA_004025085.1). Taxonomy (NCBI): domain Eukaryota; kingdom Metazoa; phylum Chordata; class Mammalia; order Rodentia; family Thryonomyidae; genus Thryonomys; species Thryonomys swinderianus. The sequence continues at coordinate 30,777 of PVIC010011038.1, forward strand.
AGTGCGTGCGTGTCCCCGGCCCCTCCCCCATCTCGCTCCGGTCTGCAGACAACTGTGAGTTGCCCCATGATGACTGACACGCAGAGGGACTGCCGAGACAGCGCCCGAGGGGGGCCCTGGGCCACGACCACGTCCCGGCCTGCTGGCCCAGCTCCGGGGCCGCACCTGGTCACATTTCTGCTTCCAATAAAGCCTCGATGCCCCCTGGCCAAGTGTGTCACACGGGCCAAAGGCTCCAGGCCTTGTTCCAATCAGGTGGGGAAGATGCCGAGAGGTGTTGCTCACGTACATTACACTCAGCTTCCTCTACACAGCGGAGTCTCCTGGGCACAGCAGTGGGTGCCGAGCAGGCGGAGGGAGGGGCGAGGAAGGAGCCGGCATGGAGGACTGTGAAAGGTGGAGAGGAAAGGAGGGGACTCGGGAGGCAGGCCTGGCATCAGCCCTCGGGTGGTCACGGATGGTGGGCAGTGGGCACAGCCCTCGAGTGTGGTGCCTGGCTCTGGCTGGGGGCCAGGGGTGAGAGCCCGCAGCAGAGGAGGGTGGGCTTCGCAGGTGAGCCTTCGGCTGTCACTGGGCATTAGCCGGCCGGGTCGCGCTAGGCATTCTGGGAGCCGAGAGGCGCAGCTGCCAAAGCACCGAAAATGCAAAAAATGAGAAAACATTAAAATGTATGTAAGGAAGAGGTGTCAGAAACAGGGGACGGACTTTGGAGAAGGAAAGAGGGCCAGGGCGCCAATGTGACCCTTAGGGCAGCTGCCTTCTGCCCACTGTCCCAGACGGAAGGGCTGGGGAAGGGCAGGACATGCCTAGTGCGCCGGCACGGGGAGCGTGCGTCTGGCCTCTGCTCTCCAGGGAGGGACAGTCGAGACACTTCTTCTGGGGGCTCCAGTCACAGGACCTCCCAGCACGCTGTCCGCTTTGCAGGAGGTGTGTGTGTTCCGGGGGTTCAGTCCAGGTCAGACCTGACGTCCTTTTGTCCTAAAACCTCGGGAGAGGCCAGTGAGTTCTGAGGAAGTTTCAGGGACTGGCACCCTGGCAGAAACTCTCCTTGTACCCTGGATGTCTCCAGACAGCAGTCTCCTGCAGAGCAAGGACGCCCACTGATCGGACGCAGGACTCCAGAAGGGGCCAGTGTGCAGGGAAGATCTTTATTCAGAGGGGTCCCCAGTGGGGGGAACTGGGGCCCGGAGGTATCATCGACCTGGCCCGGACTTAGGGTTAAGAACCCAGGGAAGCTGGTGAGCGCAAGCAGAATGAATGGGGTTCCTGAGCGTGGGGACCCGTGGGGACTCCCCACTTCCTGGCTTGGTCCTTTTGGTTGGCTAGAAACCCTCGCTGGTTGTCAGTTTCCCCATTGCTCAGGTGACAGCAGTCCCCAGGGCTGTCTGCGTCTTCATCCCGGGACCTGTGAGTGCGTCCTTGGCGGGAGGGACGAGAGGGTGATCGTCCTCGTTATCAGGCTGGGCTCAGGGCAATCACAGGAGAGACGGGCGGACAGAGAGACAGAGGCAGAGACACACAGAAACGGTTACATTAGGACAAAGGCAAAGGGAAGGAGGACAGAAGAGGATCCACACATTGAAGAAAGAAGAATGAGCAACGTCTGGAAGTTGGAAAAGGTAGAAAATAAACTCTCTGTCGGCTCCTTAAGAGCCCAGCGCCGCTGAGTCCCCGACTTCAGCCTGTGAAACCCAGCGACAGAGTTGGAGCTACGTGCGCGAACCTCTCTCGGCAGCCGCTGGACTTGCAGATGGGGCTGCGCTGAAGCTGTCCCGGGCACCTTACCACGCGCCTCCCACGCGGTGTGATCGAAGCCCAGCAAATGTGCAAAGCTGCACCGGCCCAACCCCGCCATCAGTCGCGCGTGGGCTGGATAGGAGGGCTAAAACCTAGGGGTTCATGCTGAACTGAACCCCTGCACCGTTTTTGTTTTTTACTTTGAGACAGGATCTTGGGAAGCCACGAAGGTGCCCAGGCGAGGCTGGACCTTGTTCCCGTCTCAGCCTGCATAGTGCTGGTTACAGGCGTGCGCCACCACGTCCCGCTTGCCACGGCACTCTGGCAGCTCATGGTTCCCACCTGAAAGAGCAAAAGAACTCTCGACGGATCGGTAGGCTGAGGCAGGCCGCAGGGGCGGGGATCTGTTCCCAGACCCACCCCATCGGAGTCTTATTTCCGCCCGGTGTTCTCCACCAGCTCTGTGGGTAGAGCGCTGAGGTTAGTTCTTTCCTTCCACCCCCCGCCAAATGACGGAAGCACCTGTCCCTGCCGGTGCCAGCTACTGATTCCGCACGTGTGAGCGTGTTGGTGTTGCTAAGGCAGAGGGGCCGCCCTGCAGAGGGGAGGCAGGACACGCGTGGGGAGCGGCACAGAGTGACGCCAGCGTGGCTTCGGGTATTAGCTGTGGTTGCTCGTTGAGTCAGCGCAAGACCTCGGACGATCAGCAAACCCTCGGCCACGGAGGTGGCGGCGATGGCACTGCGGCTGTGGCGCAGGGCCGCGTGGGAAAGCTCTCAGAAAGGAAACCCTAAATTTGAGCTCAACCCAAAGTTCAATAACGAAGCTCTTATGTAGTAGGTAACTCTGTGGCCACAGAGCAGCCATGGCTGGAAAATGTGAGCTAAATTTAATAGTGTGGGTTTTCAGAATCGTTTGGTGAGTTGAATCAGATTGACCAAGTCTCTTAAGTGACAGCTGTGTCGTTACGGAGACCTGACACACAGACACGGGATGCGTGTGTGAGTTCAGGGAACGTGGGAGCCGTGCGCCCCGTGGCTGGCTGGGTGATGGTGCTGAGGGCGTCGTGCATGGGGATATCCACGTGGTGTCACAGCCAGCTGGGGGCACTGGGAACCGCAGGACTCAGCGTGAGTCCACTCTGACCCAGACAGCCACGTCCAGGATGGCTTCCATCAGCACGAGGCCAGGCCTTCTTTCTTAAGCAAGGCTCATAGCTGTGACTGCACGTCCAGCTCAGATGTATCTCTCTAAGGATCTCAGGGCCTTTCCTTTGAATGTGACCTTCAGGAAGGGCAGGACTGTCTCTCAACCCCTAGGAAAGACAGAGTCCTGACTCCCATGACTGGTACCAGCAGGCACCTCTGGCTTAACTGTTTTCCCACCACTTATCTCTGTCAGCTTGCTTGCTTCCTCCTTCCTTCCTCCTTCCTTCTTCCTTCCTTCCTTCCTTCCTTCCTTCCTTCCTTCCTTCCTTCCTTCCTTCCTTCCTCTCTCTCTTCCTTCCTTCCTTTCTTCCTTTCTCTTTCTTTCTTTCTTTCTTTCTTTCTTTCTTTCTTTCTTTCTTTCTTTCTTTCTTTCTTTCTTTCTTTCTTTCTTTCTTTCTTTCTTTCTTTCTTTCCTTTCTTTCCTTTCTTTTCTTTCCTTCATACTTTTTTTTTGGAGACAAGGTCTTGCTATGTAGTGCAGGCTGGCCCTGAGCTCACTGTGTAGCCCAGGCAAGCCTCAGACTCAGCAACCCTCCTGCCTCTGCCTCCCAAGTGCTGGGATTATAGGCGTGAACCACCACACCCGGCACTGGGGTGTGTGGTACTGACTGCTGGTGGGTGTGAGTCACCACACCCGGTATTGTTGTATGTGGTTACTGGGGACTGAACCAGGGACCTTGTGCTTGCTAGATAGGTGCCAGAACCACAGAGCTAAATCTCCAGCCCTGTTAGTTTTCTTTTGAGCCCCCCACTCTCTCCTCCGTTCTCCCTCCCGGTCCCCTTGTGTTGGTAAGTGCTCACTAGATAAACAGATTTAATGTGAGATATGTAAATATGTAGGGATTTACAAGGTGTAGGAAGAGGGCCGCGTGCACTCCAGACCCAAGGTCCAACATCAGAGGCCTGGAGCTCCCTGCGGGGCTCCGCGGAGCCTCTATCAGGAGGCAGAAGCGTCTGCAGCGGAAGCCGGGAGGTGGCGTCCAGGGCGAAGGTGAAGACCAGACTCCAGCACCAGAGCATGGAAAAGGCGGAGGAGCTAAGGAAGTGGGGAGAGTCAGGGCTCAGAGGCCGAACGGTAACTTGAAAGGCAAAGTTAAAGGGTGGAGAGGACCCTAAAGAATAAGAAGAGAAAGAAGAGAAAGTGGAGCCCGTCCCAGCCCGGCTGGGTGGGGGTCCAGCGGGCGAGCGAACATGGCCCTCCCCAGCCAAGCCCCAGAGATGATCTGCGGGACTGTGGGGTGGCACAGAGGTTTGCCAAGGTCAGGTGGTGGGTGGGAGCCCGTGGAAGAGGAACACCGGGACACACAGGGAACCCCTTCTCCGGTGCCCCCCGCCCCCAGCAGCCCCTGCTCTCAGGGCCTGACCCGCACCAGCCGCAAGGAGACATGTCCACATGCCCCGCGGAGTCTCCTCTGAGCCCGGGGTTCCTGTCCCTGTGTGCGGGACACGAGCCCCCGACAGCACCCGGTCCCCTCTCCTCCCTCCTTTGGGGGCTCCTTTCTGCACAGAGGCTCAGGCTTACATTCTGGGTCCCGTGAGTGCGACAGGGCCTGCATGACCCTGCAGTGACTGCACTGCCAGGGGCATCCTGGGCTCCAGGGAGGGTGTTCGTATCTGGCGTCCCGTCGCCTGTAGGAGTCTGAAACCCCACTCTTACCACCGAAGCCACAGACACAAAGGACGCGCGAGTCTCGCTTAGACAGAAGCCCCCGAGCGGGTGAGCCTCTCGCGAGGCTGACAGCACTCGAGTGGCCACCAGCCCGCCCTGGACGGCCGGAGACTCGTGCAGAGCTCCCTGCCCAGGTGCGTCCCGCCCTGCCCCGGCCCCTCCGTGTCGGACAACAGCAGCAGCGAGAGGAGCTTCCTCGGGGCGGCTACCCCGGGAGCAGGACCCCTCTCCCAGCCTGGCCCTGGGGATCCGGGGTCCTCCTCGGTCTTCCTGTCCTTTCGGTGTGGAGCGAACACGTCCGCTGTGGCCACCACATCGGCGGCCCTGAAAGCCTAAGGGACCAGTTCAGAGCGGGAGTCTCAGGTCGGAGAGCGCTGCCCCTCGGGAACCTGGCAGAGGGCAGACACCCTGCCCCGAGTCATTCAGTAAGAACCCGTTTCCGTGAGATGGAGGGGCGGCCGTGGGGCGGGGCAGGGAAGCTGAGCGCCCCGTGGAAACCTCTGTCCGCGTGTGGACCTGGGCTCGGTCCCGCGCATCCTGTCTCCTGTATCTCTGGTGCCTCGCTCCTGGCTCTGCCCCCCCTGAGGGCCCGGCCCTCCTCAGTCAGCCAAACCCCAGCGATGTACAGGTGGCCTGCAAGTCCTGCCCCTCGCATGCCAAGAGCCCACCGGCCACCTCCTCTGCGGCCCTCACACGCGGGCCGGTGCAGCGCCAGGGACCAGGCCATCGCGAATGACCGGGCTCCAGAATGGCCCCTCCAGCCAGTTGGAAGCCTCCCGGCGGGGCTTGGCAGGCCCTCCCTCCGCTCACCAGCACCCAGGCTGGCTCCTGCCCTTACCCGATGCGCCTGCGTGTCCCCCACACTGTCCCCCACACTGTCCCCCACACAGCGTGTGTACCTTCAGTCCCACGAGGTGCTCTCGGACGGGCACATCGCCAGCTGTACTGAGGGTGGAGGTGGGAGGAACAGCGGGCGCCAAGCCTGGGCTCTCCAGCCCCAGGGAGTGTGGTCTGCAGCTGGCACAAGGCAGCTGTGACGCCAGCTTCTCATCCTGGGCAGTTCCTGCGGTGCTCTGTCCGTGTTCTAGGACTCTGGTCAACTCGCAGCATCTGCAGACCCACAGGGACGAGGGGCAGGGAGGAAGACACAGGCACTCGCCGTTCACAGGAAAACCACGCCTAAAATGAAAGGAGAAGTAGAGAAAAATTCTCTTCTCTTTACTAGCCTGGGGAGGGGTGATGAACTTCATATTTTCTAGCACTTTGCCCTGCATAAACTGCTTGAAGAACCCCAAAGCATCTGGATCATTTTTCAGGGTGCGCCCTGCGGGCCAGATAGGGGCCGGTGGGCTAGTGAGGCAGGGGTCCCCTAGTCCACCTGTGCTTAGGAAGGCCCGTCGTAGGACCCCAGCTCTCCCTTCAGCCTCTCGGTCCTGAGATCGCTCCCTGGACCTGTCCTGACTCAAGTGTGTGCGTTCCGCTGATCCTGGCAGGGCTCCGCCCCGCCCGAGCCCTGCGTGGTATGGAGGCTTGTCCCCGCTGGAGTCAGGGTGGCCCACCTGAGACACACGAAACTCCCTTTAGGAGAGGACGGTGACACCTTGGGCAGGGTGCTGTCTGTCGGGGCGTCCTGTGTGCAGCGGGGTTGTGCTGTGAGCCCAGCGCTGCCCTGGGACCGAGCGCCCCCCCCACGGACCCAGCCCACGTCCCCAGTCACAGCTGTCCGGAAGGAACAGCAGGGACAGGTCATGAGCGGACACCGGGACGGCACTGTGACAGCTGAGAGTCTCAGAGCTTACAAATGCCTCTCGGCAGAGTCTGAGGAGCCTGGCGTGGAAACGGGGAGGCGGAGCCGGGCAGGAGGTCCGTGCCCAGAGCCCCGGGAGTCCAAGACCAACTGCGACAGTCTCCGAGAAGGCTGCACCGGCCATGAGCTCCATCATCTGGTAGTTCTTGGAGTTCACGTGGCCGTGGTGGTAGGCGACGGTGTGCTTCTCCCCGGGCAGGAAACAAATGTCGCCGGTGTGCCTCCACCCGGCGGGCGACACGGGCCCCGCGAGCATCAGGCCTCCTCAGGCGACTTGGCTGAAAGGGAAGATTCCCGACGGGGCACTCACAGGTTTGGAAGCTGCCCGGTTGGGGTCCGCCGTCCGGAGGCAGCTCGTACGGAGCACATGCCAGGCCCGGCAGCGCCCGCTCCTTCCCGGCTCCCGCCCGGTGGGCCCGCGCAGCGAGCTCAGCCCCTCCTGGGGCACGTGGCTCTGCAGCCAGCCTGGGCTGCTCAACTCTGTGCCCAGCATCTTTGAAAGAACCACTGCCAGATGCCCAGGACTCTTGCCTGGGCTGCCCAGGGTTGCCAGGAGCAGCAGGGAAGGCTCCCTTAGACGGAGGGTCCATCGGACCCTTTGAACCACTCTGGCCTGTCAGGATGTGGCCAGAGAGAACCCACATCGCCATCCGCCCAGGTTCTCGGGAGCGTCAAAGGCACCTGCCCTGGGGTCCCCCGAGCAGTCAGTCCTGCACTGCGACAGAGCCCCGAGCCCCCAGGATGAAGCTGCTGTGAACGGCACGCCCCCTCCCCACGTGTTCCAAGTGGCACCAGCGAGGGGAAATGTGGGCACACGTAGGCCAGTGAGCAGCGCGCACCCGTGACTTCAGACCTGCCAGTGCCCGCTTACCCAGGCCACTTCCCGCCCTGGCCCCAGCTGCGTCCCCAGCATATCTCCTTCGTGATGGCGCTGCATCTATCCTCACTCTGGCCTGGGCTCCGTGCTGCTCCGGGAACAGGGAACACAGCCGCTAAGGATCCTGAGGCTGCATCAAGTCCTGCCGCGCTGGAAGCTGGGGCGCAGCGAGGGCTGCAGCCCCGGGTCGGGGTCAGCACCGTCTCTACATCCAGAGGTCGCCCAGCGCACTGCTAAGGTCACAGGGGAGGACGCCGTATTCCACAGAGAGCCCAGGCCGAGGCAGGGACCGCGTGGCGGTGGCTGGGGGCGCCTGGTGCAGGCTCACGATGTTCACCCTGAACTCCAGCATCCTCACATTGTTTATAACGAACCTGAAGGGAGGGAGCGGGTGGGATTTCTTCTCTTCAGGAATGGGCAGGTTGCCCAAAAGCTAGAGGGGCAGCGCCTGAGTGGAGCTGCAGGGGAAGGAGGAACCAGAGAAAGGGGACCCAGGCTGGGGCTAGAGCGGAAGCTGAGACAGGACGGGACTAGTCTGGGGTCTCCGTGCGGGTGAGGGGGCTGATCCTGAGATGCTGGTGGGGCTCCTGGCCCTAGCACGACCCTCTCCGTCAGAAACAAGGCGGGCCAGACAGGACTTCCGGGCAGCACATCTCCCAGGAGGGGTCATGACCAGGGTTTCTGCGCGGCAGGAGTCCCCAGAAGGAACAGCGTGAATCTTTGTGTTAGGGTGAGCCAGGAGGATGAGACAGTGGTCAGAGCTGGGGTGGGGAGGGTGTGCAGGTGGGGGCCGACTTTGGAACCTAGGTGCCCCCGCAGGCTTCTCTTGGGATGTTACCTCCACAGAGCGGGCAGGAGCTAGAGGAGGGCTTTTGGCTCCCTCCGCAGCAGCCAGGCTCAGCCCAGTGGCCAGCAGGAGCAGCTGCACGGTCCCTTGTCATCTGCTGTCATTTACCCCAAGCTGACACGTGTTGGAGCCGCACCGGCCGCCTCCCTGCTCCCAGGCTCCAGCAGTCTGTGCTGTTGCGTTGTTTTCTTTGGGGGAGGGGCACGGAGGGAGCTAATCCGTGAGGTCGGCCATCCCGACTGCCTTTGACAAAAGCCAGGGGAGCCCTGTCCAAGGCAAAGCGCCTGGCTCTGGCTTTGGAGCAAAGGCCCCTTGTGCTCCTGCGCCCCGTGAGCCTAGACAAGCCGGGTCCTGTCCAGCCCCGCGGCCTCTCCTCTGTGCCCGTCACCGCACCACACGTTGGGCCTTCAGACGCAAAGTACCCATCCCCCCTGGGCCTGGTGCACCCTGCACCCGGTCCTGCACACTTCTCCAAAGCTGCTCTCCCTTCCCCCACCCCAGATCCCGGGTCCTGTTTGCCCACTCCTACCTGCCGCTGTGAGGCCCCTGGAAACCTCTGTGGCTCTCTGCACCCCGCCCTGCCCCCCACGAGCTCCGCCTCTGGGATGTCCCCCAGTGTACCTGCTCCTGGGCTGCCCTCCCTCGCTCCAGGCTCCCGGGAGGCTCGGGACACTGGACGCCGAAGGCCTGACAGTCCTGGTCCCGCCTCTCTCTTCTGCCGCGGACCTCACGGCACAGGGCAGCTCCGGCACATTGCTCTCGTGCGTGTGTGTGCGCCTGTGTATATCTCACGTGCATCCGCATCTGTACATGTGTGTATGTCCACCAGGTCTGTGGATGTGTTGCTTGTATGTGTCTTGCGTGGACGTCTCCGTGTTCTTGGCACAGTCCTGAGATCCCACTGTCTCCTGCGGTCTGGGATCAGCGCATTTTCACTCTTCGTTCCTCCCTTTCCTGCAACTGTCTCATCTACAAATCGTTTCGCGTGACTCCAGGGCTCAGCTTTACGGCTAAGCCCGGCTCCGGGCGTGCACACTGCGGGAATGCACAGCTGAGGACGCCGGGAAGCCGAAGCAGGGACAATCCCCAGGGATTGGGAGGCCAGCGAGGCCCCGAGCTGCGCCCAGAGTCACATTCCTCCTAAGAAAGTGGAGCTCAGGCTGAACCTCACTCTGCTTCCCCAAGGCTGGGGGCTGGCTGCGTCCCGGCTGCCCTGGGACAGTCTGTAGGGTGGGTCCGTGTTACTGTGTCCGGCTGTGCACGTGGTGCAGGTGGCAGGGAGCATTCGGCAGCACAGGAGACCTTTGTGGAGACCTCACGTGAGGGGAGGCTCAGATGGGGGACCCCAAGGAGCGACCTTGACCATGAGCCAAACAGAACGTGGAACTCTTGTTTTGCAGACACCCACCTTCTATGGCAGCCCCAGCCTGCTCACTTGGCCAGACCCAGGAAAGAGCAGAGCGTTCTCGGCCTCCTGACTTGCTCAGGCTCGGGCCCAGAGAAGGCGGAGCAGCCCTGCCCCCAAGGCCTCCGACAGTTTTCCTGGAGGACCTCAGAGGTGACACTGGGCAGAGACGCCAGCACTCCGGTGCTCCCCAGGAAGCACCAAACATCTTCTGGTTGTTTGCATGTATATGCGACTATCCAGCAAAAATTCGTTCTGTGCTATTTTCTCTTCAGTAAGTCACTTTGCCGTTTGCTATTGATTCACTGTGACTTGAACCTCCACAGGGCAAAAAGAGACGGCCCCAAACCTGAACGAACCCTGCAGGGTGGAAACAATCAGTGCAGGGAGGCCGGAGAAGTCGGGGACTGCCTGACGCCTGCCATGCGCAGCAGTGACCGCTTTTTCAACTATGCCTTTCTTGCAACCACAGAAACTTTACCACCACCTGGTAGGTATGGACCTGCTAATAAAAACTGAGTGCCCCTGGTCCTGATGACTGAGTCAGGACTGAGTCCTGATGCCTAATACGGACTCACCACCTCCGGGCTATGTTGGGAATGAATGGAAACTGAGGTGTCCTGAATAGGATTTTTTTTTTTTTTTTGACACAGGGTCTCGCTTTGTAGTTCAGGCTGGCTCTGAGCTCACTATGTAGCCCAGGCAAACCTCGAACTCAGCAATCCTCCTGTCTCTGCCTCCCGAGTGCTGGGATTACAAGCGTGAGCCATCACGCCTGGCTGAATAGGATTTTTGACCTACAGACAAAAAGACCAAGCCAAGCACCACATGCCCACCATTTATCTTCTGCTTTGCAGTCTGGTTTCTAGCAGACCATGGACAAGTACTACTTGATGACCTTGGGGGTGTAGCCGATCTGCTGCCCATTTTCAATTATGCTATTTTTTTTTTTTACTAAAGTATGAGTATTTCATGATACTGACACTACACTCAGGCACGTGATTTGAAATAGAAAGCATGTGAAAATGTTTATTTTCTTATACTCTACACCTTGTTATTTCATTTTCTCAGACAGGGCACCAATATCTGTATTTCTTTCTTTTCACTTCCTTATCGCTTCTCGTCATTGAGACATAATAACTGACATCGACAGCTTTCACGAGGAGAGGTTTATTTGGCTTTTAATTTCTAGGGGGCTCATCCGAAGTTTAGCTGGGTCCAAGATCAAAGTGCCTGGTGGAAGGGCGTGGCCCAGGAAGGCTGCTTCCCCCACGATAGCCAGGAAGCAGAGAGAAGGGGCGAGCGGGACAGGGATAAACTTGCACCTCACCCCTCCCATGACCCAGCTCCGACTAGACATCACCTCCTGACGGTTACCGAACTCAGTGGACGAGTCCCCTGAGAAGCACAGCGCCCTAGCAATCCAATCAACGTCCAAACACGTGAAATGTAGGTACATTTTAGATCTAAATCGTTACAGCAAATACTGAACAGCATAGCTGGAGACCACGGCAGACCTCAGTCCCGTGGGACACAGGGAGGGACACATGGAAAGTGAGAGGCCTCCCGCAAAGCCCCAAGGGCACCAAACATAACATTTATGGTGGCAGCCCTGGGCTGGCAGTCATGTTTGCACGTCCTCTGCTGTCTCAAGAACGCAACGGTTGGGGCCGGAGGGTTAGCTCAGTGGTTCCGGCGCCTGCCTCGCAAGCGCAAGGACCTGAGTTCGATCCCCGGTTACCACATAGAATGCTGGGCGTGGTGGCTCACGCCTGTCATCCCAGCACTCGGGAGGCAGAGACGGGAGGATTGCTGAGTTCGCGGC
>PVIC010011039.1:0-42196 GCA_004025085.1 Thryonomys swinderianus
GGCGTGGAGACACGCCCACCAACAATCAACACCGCATACCACAATGCCGGACGTGGTGGCTCACGCCTGTAATCCCAGCACTCGGGAGGCAGAGACAAGAGGATTGCTGAGTTCGCGGTGGCTTGCCTGGGCACCATAGTGAGCTCAGGGCCAGCCTGAACTACAAAGCGAGACCCTGTCTCAAAAAGAAAAAAAAAAAGACGGAAATTTATAATCTTATGTTTCACTGAGTTAAAGTTCAGACATCACCAATTATCTCTTAACAGACCAATTTCTCTTCATTTATTACAATTCTATGCACAGCCTACTTGCCATTTTCAGACTTCTCTAGTACTCTCTGTATTTCAAAGAAATGCTCCTTTACTACTAAGATGCACAAAAAGTCCTCTCCACTCCCATGCAGCTGACAGTGCTACTGGATGTCAAGGCGTCAGTGCGAGCCAGCAGCACCATGAAAATGTGCTGCCATCGCATGTTGCCAAACTGTCTAAAAAATGAGTGACAAGCAGATGGAGACAACACTAAATTTAAGATGTTGTGTTGCCACATAGCTTTGTAAATTTTTCTGGGAGATATGCAAGCCATGATTAAAAGAAACACAATTATTTTTAAATAAGCATATGGGATAGCGCTACTTTAAACATCAATTACTCACACATAAATTTACTTTAAGATGAAAAAAAAGTACAGTATTTTCCTTTAAAACAATAGCCTTTCCAAAAGAGCAGTTGGTCTTTACCTGTGCAGCACTAAGAAGGTGTGTCCGGTAAATTGCAATTACTTCTTGGTGCTGTCTGTCAGCATCCTAGAAAGGTAGAAAGATAACACAGATCAGAATATCAGCATTTGCATCTCCAAACACAAGGCAGCCTGTGATAATATCGTCCTGGGGCCTGACCCTACAGCACAGGGGCATTATCATCACTAATGGGCTTCCGCTACTTTTTCTTTTTTTAAAATTTGAATCTTTATTGGTATATTATATATACACATCGTGATCACACACAATATTGAGAATTTGTACCTGCTACTTTTCTTAGAACCAACTACCAGACAGGCTTCCCCAACAGGAAGTAATACTTTTCTAAGGAATAAGGGGAGTGTTCATGGTAAAAGCAATGGCCCTTACCCAAAGGGACAAGAAATCACTGCTTTAATTTATGACTACTCCTGTGAACTTGCCAGACACTTTACATTTATGCTTTGGATGACTGCAAAAGCACCTTTGTCTTATCTCCTTATCATCACCTGAAGCTCCCTACCATGCTTCTGAGACATGCTTCTCTTTCTTCATGTTAGCCTTTGTTTCCTTCAGGACCAAGTAAAGGGAATAAGCCAGGTTTGTAGGGTAGTGATGATAACGTTTAGAGATAAAATAAGCAAAAATATTGAATGTAGTACCTGGCATATAAGTAGGCACCAAATAAACATGATCATACTACCAGTGGAGGGCACTTTTTGTGAAAATGTTTATATTCTTGGATGGTAACATAACTCCAAATCACCTGGTTTCCAAATAGGCCTCATGCACATTACAAGGTGGCCTGACCCTATGAGCACCAGGCCTCCAGAATCTAGTACTCACAGCCAGCTGCTGCTGCAGGGCCTTCACTTGGTGCTGCAGGGCGTCCACCAGCTGGCTCTGCCTCTTGGTGGGGCTGCCACTGGTGTATGTGAGCTGGGACAGGCCGTTGAGAGCCTGCTTCAGTCTTTCTACATCATTGAGCAGTTCCGTTATCTTTTATAAGGAAAAAAAGTCATTGGACAACCACATATTATTCACTTACTCATTTATGATGAACATCTTTGTATAGAAATTATCCCTTATTTGAGATACTAGAAAATGAAGGTATGAATATTGCCAAATTCTTATGAACTGTAAACTTGTACCATCACTTTAATTAAGCTCCACTCAGCAAATTTCTTATAAGAGCAATACCAAACTAAGAATAAATATATGTATCTTAAGATTTGGGCACGAACTTAGTGTTTGTATTCTTAAATAATGCATAAGCATCTGTGAACATACATAAACTATCATACATACATGTGAACATACATGAACATAAACACACATCAATTATCTTTCAGGTGAGGTTGGAATATAGGAAGGGGGGGGTCTCTGCCTAACAATGTGCATCTAGAATTAACTTTATAGGCCTGTTTTTCTTGGGAGTTGTATTGTTTACGACTATTTTATTGTACTAAGAGAGAGAAAAGAAATTAGGAAGTCTGTTTAGAAAAAGAGTTCAGGTTTTGAATCAAAGAGGTCTGGTTCATATAAAACCAGTTAACTTTCTTTACTTTTCTGAGCCTTTAGGTCCCTCCCTTCCTTCCTTCCCCTTTCTTTCTTCCTTCCTTCCCCCTCTTTCTTCCCCCTTCTTTTTCTTCTTTCTTTCCTTGCTTTCTTCCTTCCTCTCTCTCTCTCTCTCCCTCCCTCCCTCTCTCTCTCTCTCTCTCTTTCTTGTACCAGGGATCGAACTTAGGTCCATGTGTTTCCAAGGTAAGTGTGGTACCACTTGAGCTAAATTCCTGAATCCTTTAATTTTCTTACTGGTGAAAGGGGGTAAACCTTTCAGAGTTAGTAATATCAAATACAATCATAAATATATCTCTGGTACCTAGCACATGTCCAATCCATGGCAACATGTGTAAGTACATATTCATAATGAGCTATAATATATATAAGTATATATTATATTCCCAGTGCCATTCCAAACACAGTGAGAAGATTAAAATTCTGGGTCTTAAGGGAAGACGTGTCAGGCATTAGTACTTGTACCTCTCCACTGAGAAGGCCTGTGTCTGAATCTGCTTTTACTAACCACTGTATTCCCAGCACACAGCATATAGAAGGCATTCAATAATTACCTAATGAATGGATGAGATTGCTGTCTCATCTCCATAGCATAAACTATGTTTCAAAAATATTGTTGTGGATTTATTCTGTAAATTGTACCCAGAGAATGGAAGATAAGCTATAGACCTTGCTCTTAAAAACTAGTTGAGAAGATCAGTCACATAATCCCAACACAAATCATAAACCTTGTAAATAGAAGGCAAAGACAAAATGAAATGTGCCTTCTGGAAGAGAGGGCATTTTTTGTAAGTTAGACCACACAGGGAAGGCATCAGAAAGGAGGATAAGGTGTTAATGAAGGAACAGTATTCAAATCAGCACAGAAAGGAAGGGCAGGACATTCTAGAGGATCATACTGATCTACAGAAAGATGAGGACAACAGCCTGCTCAGTTCACTGCTACGAGTGTCAAAATCAAGTGTGGACACTGCCCAGTGTCCCTGGTTTCTTGCAGCATAGAAACATGGCTTTTTTCCTCTCCATTCCCATCCTTCAGACATAAGCCCACTGGACTTTGCCTATTCATTTATGAGGCAAATGAATCTTGAGTCTCCCATCTTTCTTCAGTTTTTGGAGATAGCAAATGAAAGAACAGATGGGTAAAGTGCTCTTGACTTTTGTGTTTTTTAATTGGAAGAATTTTGCACACCAGTAGTCAAACATCAGTAGTCAAACTGGAAAGGAGGCACTTTGATGATATTTTTATATCTGTCAGATACTATGGTAGAGCCCTATGCTCCTACGCCAGCAGTCCTGCTCTGGGCTTTCTGAGGCATAGACATCCACACACTACTTTGTGCCTACCTTGTTATCCTTTGCTTCAATTTGTTTAGCAGATTCCTGTATCCTTCGTTGTAATTCTGTGATTGTTGTTAATGACTTATCGCATCGTTCCTTTTGATCCTTGATTTCTTGCTCAATGCTGAAATGCAGTAATTCCTTCTCATCTTTTGCAGCTAAGTTCTTCTTTTTGGCATGTAAGACTTCCTCACATACTTCATCATACTTTCTGTTCAGACTGGCCAATTTTTCATTTAAATTGGAAACCTGGGTCTCTAAATCACTTTTTGTTGCTTTATATTTAGACAAATCAACTACCTCTCTAGTTTCTAATTTTTTTAATGCTTGTTTAGTATTCTGAACTTCAGTTTGCAGTTTGGAGACTTCCTGGGTTTTGTTTTGGCTTTCTTTTTCCTTTTCTCTCAAGCTAGCTTTCATGATACCAACCTCTTTCTCAAACGCTTCTGTAACCCGCAGATGCTCTGCCAGGGGCACAGAAGAGTTCTTTTGATCCTCTAACAGCTGCTGCAGTTTGGTCACTGTCTGCTGGTCTTTCTCAATGCATCTCTGCTTACTCTTCAATTCTTCCTTCAAGTTCTCAATTGTGCCATTAAGAGATTTTTTCAGGGCCTCCACCTGTTCCAATGGAACATGATGTTTTTGCAAAAGATCTTGTGTTGCAAGGATCTCGGAGGTCTGTTTGGCCTTATCCTCTGTTAGTTTCTCTTTCTCAGCCTTTACTTCACTGTATTTCTGTGACAGATCTTTTAACTGTTTGTTGAGCTCTTCTGTTTTTTTGCTCAGCACTCTTTCCGTTTCGTGGAAATTTTCTATCAGAACATTTTTATCCTTTAACTCTTTCTGCAGAGTAATGATCTCCTTCTTTAACTTGTCACTCTCTTGCTTGCTTTTTTTGGCTTCTTCTTCTCTGACACTGCACTTCTGTGTCTGCTCTGATAACTTTTCTTTTAGTTCTTTCTCAGTTGCTTTGAATTTTCGCTCACACTCTTCAAAGCTGATAATTGGAGCATATTTTAGCTTGATGCACTCGTGGATTGTGTCAAGTTCCTTCTTCTGGGCCTTAATTTCAGCATGCAGCGACACAATCTCCTCTTGGCCACGGTTATAGTTGGCCAGAACTGCGGTGTTAGCCTCCTGCGCCTCCTTTAAGGTCTGGCTCAGAACACTCATCTTCTCCTTGTGTTCTTCCAGGCTAATATACTCAGCCTTGATTTGATTCTGAGTGGTTTCCAGGTTTCTTTTTAATATTTCATTCTCAGCTTTTATTTTTACAAAGTCTTGGTTTATAACTTCAAATCTCCTCTTTGCATCGGATAATTCTCTGCTAGTCTTATCTAATGTGTTATTCAGGGCAGTTTTCATCTCTTCGTGGGTTCTAGCTGGCACATACTGGTTAGTCAGAGTCTTTTTCAAGCTGGTGTTTTCAGATATGAGGGCATGAATTTTCTCTTGATCTTCACCACATTTTTTATTAAGTTCAGATAGCTGTTTTTTAAGCTCAGCAATATTGGATTTCAGGGCCATTATCTCTTTTTCATGTTTCTCAGGAGGAATAAACACAGTTTCCAGGCGGTTAACGTTCTTACTCAACCTGTCATTCTCCATCAATAATTTCTCCACTTCAGATTTCTTTTCTGTATATTTTTGTGTTGCATCTGAAAGCTTTTTATTCAAATCATCGATATTAACATCATGTGACTTTTTCATTTCTTCGCTTACTCTTAAAGGAACGTAATGATTCTTCATTTCTGTGGTTAGGTTGTGCACTTGCTGGTTGAGGAGCTTGTTATCCAGATGAGCCTTCTCGACCTCCTTTTGGAGAGTCTGGTTCTTCAATGTTAACTCGGTGACCTTCCTCCCAAACTCTCCTGACTTTTGCTCTAGCTGGGCCTTGAGCTGCTCATGCTCCTCTGGGCTGACTTGCTGAGCGAGCTTGGCCCGGACATTCTCAAGTTCTCTCTTTAACTGCCGGACTTCACAAAGTGATCGCTCGTGTTCTCTTTCCATCTCTACTAGTTTCTTTGCTTTCTCGTTTACTTCATTTGATAATAGACTCTTCATGTTCTCGAATTTTTCTGTGGGGATGGAAAGGGCCACCTTGGCTAACAATTCTTTCAGCTGCCCTTCCATCTCCATGACCTTCCTTCCTTTCTTTTCCCGCTCCATTTCACACATACTAAATTCCTTCTGCAATCGTTTATTCTCCTCTAGTAGTCTGCCTTCATCCCTCTTAAACTCTTCTACTAACATCTCATTCTGTTTGATTTGGTTTCGTAATTTTCCCACTTCCGCTGAGGCTCCTTCATATTTTGCTTTCATGTCTTTCAACTGGTCCTTCAGGTCCTCCACAGCTCTGTGGCTCCCCGTGGCTGCCTCACTTGTCAGATGCTCCTTCAGGGCCAGGAAATGGGTCTGCATTTGCTTCACTTTGCCTTCTGACTCATACATCCTCTTCTGCACATCTTTCAAGGCATCTTCTAACTGCTTTATCTGCTCATCGGAGTCCTCCTTGACTCTCTCACATTCTAAAGCTAAAGCCTTGCACTCTGCCACCTTGTGAGCCAGTTCATTTTGGAGCTTGAGCCGGTCTTGTTTGGCTGAATCACAGAAAGTTCGCATTGCTTCCAGCTCTTTCTTTAAAATCTCATTTTCTGAGTGTGAGGTTGGACTGGGTATTGACACTTCCAGGGGTCTTAACATAGACCTACTCTGCATATGGGCTGGCATTCCAGGGGAAGTGCACTGAAAGGGAAAAATCAGCATCAATCACAAAGCCCTGAAGGAGACCCTTATTATTTATTTGCCTAATTTATATAACGAGTCTCCATCATCAGGAGTCAGTTTCTAGTCTTGAACCATGGAGAAAAAAAGAACTGGAGTACTGACTTTTGTGGCAAGAAAAAAATTTCTAGGTGATTTCCTTAACATTTTGAGAAATCTGTTCACTTCAGTCTATTTCTGGCAGAATAAAGAAAAGCAACTGGGGCCTCTAGGTCACTTTCCTTTTCTGTCCTCTTGAGCTTCTCACGGCACAAGAGCACCAACCTCATCAAAACCTATTTACCATTTCTATGTTTTATGACATATAATGTGCTTAAATATCAAATTCTGAGGCAAGCCATCAAAACCCTTCAATAAAAATTAAGTACTGCAATTCATAATATGAAGTACTGCAATTTAAATTATGTAAATAATTTCATAGAATTATATATTACTAAAACTCTAATAAAATACACGACTTCTGAATACCTTCACTGTTAACTCCAATATAATGTTCTTTAAATATTAAAAATATCATCCAAATAAACTCCACTTAGTATAAGAATTGTGGAGAGTGTCAGTTCTCTCTCAAAAAGAGAAAGAAATTTTCTTCTCTCAGGATAGAATTTAACACATAATTTTAGTACAAATCTGGATTACTACCTTGTTCCCTCTACAAAACGCTGACCAAAAAAAGGAGAAAGACTCAGAATATAATTAAACTTTTGAGTGAAACAGTTAAAGTATCAGGACACACAATCATAAAAGACCAAATTTAGCTCTTTATTTCCTCACTGAGCTTACTACTTACTGTAAGTACTACTTACTCTAAGCACTTTTTTTTTTATTTTTATTTTTTTGTTTGCTTTTTGAGACAGGGTCTCGCTTTGTAGTTCAGGCTGGCCCTGAGCTCACTATGGTGCCCAGGCAAGCTGCCATGAACTCAGCAATCCTCCTGTCTCTGCCTCCCGAGTGCTGGGATTACAGGTGTGAGCCACCACAGCCGGCATTGTAGTATGCGGTGTTGATTGTTGGTGGGTATGTCTCCATGCCCGGCATTATATGTGGTTCCTGTGGATCGAACTCAGGTCCTTCCGCTTGCAAGACAGGCACCGGAACCACTGAGCTAACCCTCTGGCCCTGTAAGCACTTTTTATAAGCACAAATTCATTGATAAAACCAGTGTGCCGTGAAGACAACCTATGATTTTAATGGGCAAATTTTACTGTTATTTGGTTCAATTCAAACTGCCTTCCTCTGAATCAAGAGAAACATGACAACACAGAATAATTTCCTAGCCTTCATTTGCTTCTAAATTATTCTTTAATTATTTTTAATATAAGGCTACTATAATTTGCCAAGAAATTACATACACAGCTTCACAATTTCTATATTTATTTGTCTACAATCAAATATTTATCCAATCTCTGATACTGATTGTTTGAAAACTATTCTTTCTGCTTAGAATTCTCCATCTTACAGAGATCTTACACATTATCTAGGCCTCCTCATTCTGCCTGCAGAGGTATGGAGAAAATTCTTTAGGCTTCAGATATTATCAGTTTTGTGGGCTATAGAAAGTGCTAGAAAAGCAAACTGTGTCATGAAAAATAAAAGGGGAGGACAGATACATAGATAAGAAAAATCAACACTCTATCCCTTAGAAACTTTATTCTGATATGAATTTCTAAAATACAGAATATACATGTAATTGCAAGTTAAAATACATTTGTATGCCCAAGCCAAAGGCCTTTTAATTATTCAAACCTATCCTCCCTTCTGTATGGGCGAACAGGAAGAGTTGCAGTCACTGTGAAGAACAGAGGCTTACTAACAAGGGCACTACCAACACAGACACCACTGAGAGAACCAGCAAGAGTAATGTCTGCTCTTGGTAAACCTCAGACAACAAAGTAAACTTTGATAATAAAAACTGTACTCAAAGTATCTGTACTTAATAAATGTGCACTACTGTTTCCTCTTCTCATAAAGGCACAAATATTTTCTTTAAATGTTTTAAATTAAAAAAAGTATTACCTGTGATTCCATCATATACATTTGACCTTGTTTAAGCACATCTTCTTTTCCTAAATAGGCCCAAATAAATGACATTTTAACTTAAATACCCACACCAGCTTACAGTAAGCATTAAAATTCTTTTCTTTTCTTTATTATCTAATTAAAAGCAAGAAGTACAACAAAGTATTCTTGAGCTAAATGTTGAGCTAAAATATCCACATTTTTTCCTATAAATATAAAGGAAGTATCTATAGCCTATTGAACAATAGTTACTAAATTGGTTAGGTTAAATAGGTTACATGGTTATTATAAAATACATAATGAAAATATAAATGTTTCTTTGAAATTTATAGGATAAACACTACTGCTGTACTTAGCTAGAGGTTAGTTTAATACTCAACTAAGAAGGAAAAAAATCCAGATTTTTGTGGAAAAAAAATTTTTTTTTTTTTTGAGACAGGGTTTCACTTTGTAACTCAGGCTGGCCCTGAGCTCACTATGTAGCCCAGGGAAGCCTTGAACTCAGCAATCCTCCTGTCTCTGCCTCTTGAGTGCTGGGATTATAGGTGTGAACCACCACTCCCAGTATTGTAGAAAATTTTATAAAGTTAGAGAATAAACAAAACTGAAGACTAATCATGTATGGTCTTAAAGTAATAAACAGTTGTTTATGGAACTTGTAATTGTAAAATGCTTATCATCACTGAGATTGATTCCTCAAAATCAGAAAACTATAATTGTTTCTTTCTATAAAAACAAACCCTAATTATCATGAGATGAATATATACTAATCAACAAGGCAAATTGGTAACTCATATAATTTACAATTTTAAATTATAGGTGGCTACAGAAAACCAGGGCCATACTGACTAACCCATTTTATGCCAGGCTCCACAATACTCATCTGAACCTCTTTCTAGCTGTCTGCTGAGGCATATACTAAGTAGCACCAAGAGAGATACATATGGCCACATAAAAATTGGCATGAACATTCTTGCTTGAACTGGGTGACCCAAAATGATAATTCATACTTCTATACTTACGGTTACTGAAATGACTTCCTGGTCCAAAATGATCACTCTGAAATAAGAAGCATACATTAAAACATTTTAGGTGAATGCTGCTTCATTTTGTAAAACATCATATCTACCTTACCTCTGCATGGTCCAGTCATTAAAACCACAATTTTGACATTCCTTATTTCTATGGGTATTATTCTACCTGATACCACAAAAAGACATTGCACTAGCAATAATCAGAGAGCTCTGTGGTGAATAAGCTACTTCACTAGGCATTTTAATAAAAGCTGCCAAGTGTTTCAAGGTAAATCTTTATTACACTAAAGAAAAAAAAAGTGATCTTCAAAGGAATTGAAATAACTTTCAGTACCTAGTGTTTGCTGTTGCTTTGCCTCAAAAAGAAGGGCCACATTCCCATCAAGGACTCATTTTACTTTGCCACTGTTGGGAGCAGTAATCCCACCTCATTGGACATGAGTATTAGCATAATGCTGTCTTTCAGAATTTACAGAACTCTGATTACTTCTGAAGGCAAAAGGAGGCAGAGAGCAGGAAATGAAACTGAGAAAAAACCATACACACAGTAGTAAATCTGTCACTACATCAGTCAGTAAAAGGAGAATAACAGACACTTTGGATGCCCTTAACTAAAATACACATGCATTGCTCTTTTTCCCAAGCAAGAACACAAAGAATCTAATCCATAAGGGTATGTAGGTGTAGTTCATAACCTTGGGTATAGCACTAATAGCTGCATGTCCAACCTGGAGTTAGGTGACCCAGATAAAGCAGTCTAAAATTTCATGGCTAAGTTAATGCCACCTCCTTAAACCTCAATACCTCAAATATATAGAAAAATATCCATAAGTATAGTTAAGCTCTTTGTTCTATGTAATATTTAATAGAATTTGCAACAATTTAACTAAATGAGCTTCTATAAGTATGTGTGTTGGAGGTCACTGTGCATGCATAAAGTTCAGAAACTATAACTTGGTTTTATTATCTTTCCTGCATTTCCCAACTAAAAACAAATACATGAATTCTATGTAAAATCAGTCGCATTCTCAAACAATTGTATTTACCTATGCTTTTTCTATAAGCATAAGGGAAATACCTGCATGTTAAAGATTACACATAACTTAGTAATACTGTGGGCAGCTGATAAAGGTTTTCATTGTTGCTATTCTTGTTTGATGCATGTGTGGTCCTGAGGATTGAATGGATGGGGACTCTACTATTTAGCCACATCCCTAAGTATAAGATTGTAGTGGGTATTCAAGTCATTTTTAGCTTTCATAAATGCTGGGTCACATAAAAAGTGGGCCCTGTAATTTCTTTTTGAAAATAAAATAATTCTGAATATAAAAATTCATCAAAATCCTTATGTACTGAGGAACACATCCTCATTACATAGAATCAAAACCACTATAAGACATGACATACAATAAGATCCTACCTATTGAGTTAGTATGTAATACACGAAGGCAGAAATAATTGGTCAGGAGCTTAGAGCAGTATTATTATAGGGTTTTTTGTTTTTTGTTGTTGTTTTTTTTAAGACAGGGTCAGGGTCTTGCTCAGCCCTTGAACTTACTACTGGTACAGGGTAGATAGGAACTCATGATAATCCTCCTGCCTCAACCTCTCAAATGCTGGGATTACAGATATGCATCACCACACCCAGCAAATCTTTTTATTTTCTGCTTTTAGTATATCTGATTTTCTAATTTTTACAAAATATATACAGGTTTTGTAATAAGAAAAATAAATTATTTTCTATAATTTATTATCTTATTGAAAGCTACAAATCTGACAAATTTGGGTTTTTCTAAAGCAGGAAGGGATTAAGTCTCATAGGCTGTGCTTCACGAATGGATAAGTGCCTTATAGGAAGGAGCACAACAGCACCTTTTATTACCCTTTAGCCGTCTGCCAAGTGAGGGCATAGCACTCACCCACCAAGACTGCCAGAAGACCCTCAGCAGACACCAAATACTAGCACTCTAATCTTGGCCTTCCCAGCTGCCATGACTGTGAGAAATACATTTCTGTTAAATTATTCAGCCTTAGACAGTTTGTTATAGAGACAAAAAAGTATTAAGACACTTTTTTTAAAAAAACGTACTTTGAAGTTATAGTCCTCAGTAAGGATCAGTCTCTTCTGTTTTCCACTGATGAAAGACACTTAACATATGCTATGGGCTTGCTAAATAAATCTATGCAATTAAAAGTCAGAGTAGCTATGTTGCCAGTGGGGAGGGAGGGTAGTGACAAGAAGAGAGCATGAGGGGGATTTCTGGGTGTTAGTGGTGTCCTGTTCCTCAATCTGGGTGTGTTCAGCTTGTGAGAATTCATCAATTTAGCTGCTTTTAGCACAGGTACTTTTTAATGTCTATTGTACTTCATCAAAAAATGTTTAAAATGTGGCCTTGGAAAAACTAAAAACTAATTGGTTCAATCAAAGGTGAGAATATGATCTGAAGTTTACAAACACACCACTGTCACCAGGGTGTTCTGATTAACACACCCATGCACGACCTTTCCCCCCAAAAAATCCCAGATACCCCAACCTTTATGTGAAGCTTTACCGTCATGACAACCACAATCACTGTAAATATACAGCTAAAACTCTGAAGCTCTGAACTGAGGAGCATGGACACAAAGGTTAGGGACAAGAAACTGGGATGAGACTGTCAGGTACATGTTAGCCAACTGGAAGGATCTCACTGGAACTTTACAAGGCTGTGCAGAAAGGGGAAAGACTTAAACTACCTGAGGTCACGCCATGAAGAACAGGTTTAGAATTCAAATTCAACTGACATGAAGCCATTTACTAACTCATTAAGAATTACTGGAAGTGCCGGGCGTGGTGGCTCATGCTTGTAATCCCAGCACTAGGGAGGCAGAAGCAGGAGGATTACTGAGTTCAAGGCTTGCCTGGGCTACATAGTGAGCTCAGAGCTAGCCTGAACTGCAAAGCGAGACCCTGTCTCAAAAAAACAAAACACAACAACAACAACAAAAAAGAATTACTGGAAAGGGCTGGAGGGTTAGCTCAGTGGTTCCGGTGCCTGCCTCACAAGCGCAAGGTCCTGAGTTTGATCCCCTGTAACCACATACAGTGCTGGGCGTGGAGACTCACACCCACCAGCCATCAATGCCACATACCACAGTGTCGGGCATAGTGGCTCACACCTGTAATCCCAATATTCGGGAGGCAGAGATAGGAGGATTGCTGAGTTCGAGGCTTGCCTGGGCTACATAGTGAGCTCAGAGCTAGCCTGAACTACAAAGCGAGACCCTGTCTCAAAAAAAAAAAAAAGAATTACTGGAAATAATTTAAGCTTTCTATACCTCAAAATACTTAAATCTATTTTTCAGAGCCTCAATGGTTCTTAAACTTTCTTCATGTTGCTTTTCTTTCGTTGCCAAAAGGGATTTGAGCTTTTCTCTCTGAAATAGAAAGCAGTAAATCAGTAAAACCCCTCTGAAACAGAGATAAAAATGTGAGTTAGAATTTTATGAGGACTGGAGTTAATGAGTTCTATTAACTTTTAGTAAAGTTGTTAATTTATATAATTATATCAATAAAACAATAATATAAACAATATTATGAAAATTTCAAATTTCTATTGCTTTAAATCACTATTTTTCCATTCTTTTCATATAGCTTAGATTTTTTTCATATTTTCACAAGAAAGTTCATAGAGAACTACATTCAGAATAACTTTATAGTCACATACAGCTTTTGTGTTTCCCTATAAGCAATGACCAGAAATATAATCCTGGTCTCTATCTCAATTCAAGACTTAAACTTTTATTGCAGTATCATCCTCAATTACAAAATATTTTATAGTTTGTTTTTTTTTTTGAGACAGGGTCTCGCTTTGTAGTTCAGGTTGGCCCTGAGCTCACTATGTAGCCCAGGCAAGCCTCAAATTCAACAATCCTCCTGCTTCTGCCTCCCCAGTGCTGGGATTATAGGTGTGAGCCACCATACCCAGCATTGTGGTATGTGGTACTGATTGCTGGTAGGTGTGAGTCACCACACCCAGTATTGTGTATGTGGTTACCAGGAATCAAACTCAGGACTCTGTGCTTGCTAGACAGGTGATTGAAACACTGAGCTAAATCTCCGACCCATTTTTAGTTTTAAAATAAAATTCATCATCCTACCTCACTTTCCAGATCATCAGCAACCATTACTTCCTAAACATAAGAAGAAAAAGTTATTTTAATTCTTGAAAATTTATTTTAAAAGGCATGACCTTGGCAAATAGTTTTTGAAAAGACTGGTACCTGTATTTAGAACTGGGGACAAGGACATGAGAAGAAAATGTCTCTGTGTACCAAGTCTGTTGTATGAGTTGTTGTTTGTTCTTCTCACTAGTTTCAGAGCTTGAGATTCTTTTGAGTCAAAAGAATTTCCAAGTTCTATCTGTTCTTCTATCTTCTGCTACCTCCTCTCCAATTCTATGGCCTCAGTTATAGTTTGGTCCTTTATTATTACACACCTGAATTATTAATAATTGCCTTCGTTTTGGATATTAGCTTTTTCATTGTGAAATACACATACATGTGAGCATACAGCGTAATATCCTATTTCAGTTTTTTTTTTTTTGCTTTTGAGACAGGGTCTCACTTTGTAGTTCAGGCTGGCCCTGAGCTCACTATGGTGCCCAGGCAAGCCGCCGCGAACTCAGCAATCCTCCTGTCCCTGCCTCCCGAGTGCTGAGATTACAGGCGTGAGCCACCACGTCCAGCATTGTGGTATGCAGTGTTGATTGTTGGTGGGCGTGTCTCCACGCCCAGCATTCTATGTGGTTACCGGGGATTGAACTCAGGACCTTGCGCTTGCGAGGCAGGCGCCGGAACCACTGAGCTAACCCTCCGGCCCCCTATTTCAGTATTTTTAAGTATTATTTAGAGCATAAGAAAATGAACACCTGTACTACTACCCTGCATATTTACTTGAAAAACATATATGTATTTTGCATTTCAAAAGTGTTGGCTTAAATGTATGTGTTAAAACAAAACTGTTTACTTTTGCTCAGAGCTGTCATGGAATGAGCTGGCCTTTGGTAAGCCTTATGACAAGCTATGACAGCCCCTTGACAACAGTCACATCAGAAAGCTTGGAAGCACATTCTTTAGACCTTTTGATCTGCAGCCTAGACAAATGCCTGGCTGCAACCTAACACAGAACCTAGAGCCAAAACCACCAGGCTCAACCATTTCTAGGAAGTATATGGAGTAATAAATACATGCTGTTCTGAGCTTTTAAGTATGACAGCAACTTACTACACATTAGTAAAACAACTAATGCATCTTGTGGGTCTAAAATTATCTTTATTCTGTCTTCTCCTTTGGTGGACATTTGGCTAGGTAGCAAAGTCTAGTGTGAAATGTATTTCCATCACAATTAAGAGGGCCTTGCTCCACTTTCTTCCCATTCCCAGTGTCACAGCTAAGGGATTCACAGCCATTCTGACTTCTGATGTAACCTGACTTTTTAGGTGAGTGGTAAGGACATCTGTAAATATTCTCTGTCCTCATTTCTCTAAAGCTTCATAATGATTGCCAGTTCATCAATGGTGGGTCTTCTTAATGTGGAAAAACCATTCTCTAACTTCTGGAAAGTTTTCTTATGTTCCTTTATCCATGATCCCCCCCTCCCCCTACTCTTCTTTCTTCCTGGAACAACTATTATTCAGGCCACTTAGCGTGCTTTTTAATTTTCCTACTCTTTGTATTTTTATTTGCCACATCTATTCTCTTTTCCTATACTTGTAGGAAATTTTCCTAGCTTTCTTCTTGACATCAGAATATTCCCTTTCAAAAGCAGCCTGTTCTTAACTCATAGCTATAATATAGTCTATCTCATTAAAGATATTAATTGTAGGCAGTTTTTTTTCAATTCCTTTTCCTGCAAATACTCTATTTTTTTTTTGGTTTCTCCTGTTTGTTTACTCACTACCTTCCACAGTTGAAGCTCTCCTCATATACCTAGCATGCAGGTTTCTGCTCATGTTCAAAAGTAGAGAATTAAGGAGCTGACTAGAAGGTCTATACCTGTGTAATAATCTCCATTCAGAACTTAAACTGAAAGATGGTATGACTGGACCAAGCTATTCATATAGTAACATGTCCATTTTAATTCATGAGGCAAAATTTCATAATTTTCTCCTACAAATGATGATTTTACTTTTGCATTTCCATGTTTTTAGCACAACAAAGAATATAATACAGATTACTGCTTCTGTGATATTGGTTCTAACAGTGCTCTCTGGACTGTTTGATCTCCTTTGACTCCCTTCAAAATCCAAGGACGCACCATCTCGGGTAGTATGTCCCCTGTCATGAACAGCAGCCAATGAGGGTGGCTATTCTCTCCTGAGACATCTCCTAGGCTGTCTCCACTTGTGAGTTGGCGCATGCTGCTTTACATGTAACATTAAAAGCTTCAGATAAAGAAGTTGGCCCCTAGTAAGATACAAATTTCCTAAGACAATGACTTGATTTTACCTCCTTCAGTGGAACCATAACTTAGAATGATGGGCAACATAATGATCTGCTATCAGTGATGAATGTAGGTAGTAAATTAGGTTATGGAATTTTTTACTATGCAGATTATGTACCTCATTCAGCTGTAATTGTAGACCATTGACTTTATCCAGTAATATTCTTTGTTCTTGCTGAATTTTTCTCAACCTGTCTTTCAAATCTTCATTTTCAACCTCCAGGTCCTTAAAAATAAAGAAAACAGACAATATTAAAGAGAAGTTCTTATAGAAGAAATTTTTTTTCCAGTACTGGGGATTTAACTCAGAGCCTTTGCACTGAAATACCCCCCAGATCTATATACTTTTTAAAATTTTGAAACACAATCTCACTAAAAGGTTTGAGTTATCCAGGCTGGGCTCAAACTTGTGATCGTCCCACCTCAGCCTCCCAAGAAGTATTTTCAGCATGTGCTACCTTGATCAGCTATAAAAAAATTTTTTTTTTTTTGAGACAGGGTTTCACTTTGTAGTTCAAGCTGGCCCTCAACTCACTATGTAGCCCAGGCAAGCCTCGAACTCAACAATCCTCCTGTCTCTGCCTCCCGAGTGCTGGGATTACAGGCGTGAGCCACCACGCCCGGCACTGTGGTATGTGGCATTGATGGCTGGTGGGCATGAGTCACCACGCCCAGCATTGTATGTGGTTATCAGGATCGAACTCAGGACCTTGCTCTTGTGAGGCAGGTACTGGAACTACTGAGCTAAACCTCCGGCCCTATAAGAAATTTTTAAAGCAAATTTGCTAACATACAGAGTTATATATTTTCAAAACAATTTTAAGTATATATAATAGTTTCAATGACAATCAAATGACTGAAAATTTAAAGATCAATAATGAAATTACGTCCTATATTTAATACATAAAAATATATGTAAAGAGAGCAAATAATCATGATTCTAATAACAAAAGCAACACTTGAAAATAGAAAATAGCACAAGCATATGCCATTTTAGCTTTTGCTTAAAACATCCCAAGTTTACAGGAGTATTAATGCTTCCATTAAACTAATCATTATTTCAGGGCTCTGATAAAACATTAAAAGGCACCTATATACGGGTACATCTCAGGTCCTTAACACTACTAAGAAATCAGAAAAACAAAAAAAAATGCTTATATGCTGCTGTACTGAAAACAGCTAATTAATTTAATGATGTTTTAGTCCTAAACTAATCATAGATTCTTCTTTCTACAAAATCCACCTATTATGTTTAAATTATTGATCAATCTAAAAGGTGAAAAGCACTGTGATTAGTTTTAAAAAGAATTTTTCTTAATCAAAAATACTTTAAGAAAATTTTAATTTTATTTACATTAATGAACATTACTTGTATCACCTACTTAATTTTCCCAAGTGAACATAAAGGCATGGTTTGAATCACAAGATATATTTAAATCAGCAGAGTCACATATGAAATTGTTAAATTAAGTATCTTTTCTGATGCACCTTAAATCAGTATGTTCTACAGCATACCTATAAAATGTTATATAATTTAACTATACAACAGTGGCTCTGACATTCATCAGAAGTCAATTTTTCCAGGATAGGCTGTGTGAGCAGTCAAGGCCATCACCAGCCCCCTACTCATTTCACCTGCTCTCTTGCTCCCTCCCCTCTCCATCCACTACAAATAACTCTGGAATTCCTTTTAAAGGGAAGTACCAATTGTTTTTTCTCCTTACTTGAATGTTTTGATGCTCCCTCTGAGTAGACTTCATGTTTACTTCATCTTGTACATGTGCCAAATTCCGCTTTGAGCAAACATTAAGAAAAGGCAGGTTAACAAGTATGAAAATACAGGGAAGTACTACAGTTTTTTCACTAGGCAACATACCCAATCAGTGCTTTGCAGTTCATCCAACATTAAATTTTGCTCTATGCAACACAAGGTGGCAGTATTTCCATTTAAATCCTCCAAATGGAAAGCATCTTTTAGGGAATAAATCAAACATGATTCCTTTTAAAATACTAATCAAATTTTTAAAACTTATTAAGGATTTAATCTTCCCTAAAGTTCCAAAATTTTGGTAAGAAAAACTTGAACTAGACACAAAATGAAAGTTGTAGTATAAAGAAAGCATCACCTACCACTTCCAAAAGAAGAATTTAGTTTAAATAAAAGGACGGGGAAGAGGAAGTCATGTTAAGTTTAAAAGACAATATGGAGATTATTTACTTCTCTGAACACTGTTAAAACAAGAGAGGCATGTTAGGGCAGAGACAGGCAATCCTCTCTATACAACAGGTCTCTAAATAACTTGGTGAGGGATAGGTTCTGTTTTTGTAACTTGCTTCCTGCCCTGAAACTATATTCCAGTTTACAAAACCACTTTTAAGCTAAAAGATAATACAATGACTAGACAAGAAAATGATGTCCTTTTTTTTCTTACTCAGATTAGTCTTTAAAACGGCATAATAATTTATTTTGGAAGCTATCTCTCCCCTTGAATTTTTTTATGGTACTGCTTTAATTATCCCAATAAATTTTTTTCATATTTCAATTTTTTTTTTCACGGTACCAGGGACTGAACTCAGGCCCTTATGCTTCCAAAGTAGGCACGGTACCACTTTAGCTAAATCCCCAGCCCTTCATATTTCACATCACTTGTTGCTTTTTGTTTAATAAAGTTTCTAAAGTATCATTCTAATGTATCTGGATCTAGAATCGGAGGGACAGGCTCCAGATTAAAAAGATCTATAGCCACAATTTGGTCCAAACTATACTGTACTTCCTTCCTCCTACTGAGGGACTGTTTTTCAAGCAGAATCTGTGGTCTGCTCCCAGCTAACTTTATCAAATTACTTCATCTCCAGTCATCACACGGAATCCTCACCCACTGCCTCCACTCGCCACCGACCCTGCTGAGACATACGATCTCATTCCCCCCGTGGAGATCCACCTTCCTGAAAGTCTTCTTTTATCTTTCTGAGGTGCTAAGGATTGAACCAGGGTCTGGTGAATGCTAAAGAAGCACTCTACCATTGAGCAATACCCTCACCCAACCCCACAAAGCTTTCTTAGCACACTGAAGAACCTCCCACATATCCCAGGCTGCCTCAGATGATAACTATCCACAGCGCTGATGGGGCCCCCATCCTGCTTTCTGCTAGTGTCTTCAGGATACAAGTCCTTAAACTATCACCTGGTTACTTTATCAGACTCTTCTCCTGCTCCCTCCACCATATGCACATGGCCCCAGGGACAGCTAAAAATGCTCCCTCAGCAGGGCCTGGGGAGTCACGTCTTTTTCTCTGTCCATGAAGCTTCTCCCACAGACCCCCACGGACACCCTCTTCATCCCTCCATCCGTTGTTCTTGGTAACTTCTACTATGATGTTAAATATTCTTTTGCGTATTGCTCTGTGGTTGGTTGTTTTTGCCGTACTGAGGATTGAAGCAGGGTCTTGAGCAAATGCTTTACCACTGAGCGATACCCCAGCTTTGATTATAGGCAGGGAGGATCCCTGAGGGTAAGAACTATGTATATATACTATAATATCCCAGCACTGAGAATAGAACTGTCACATTGTGGGTGTTCAGTGGTTTTTTGTTGAGGAAACAACTAAGTGCCGCTTTACAACCATAGTGTAGTCTTCTGATAAAAGGGATAATACGGCCCTTAGAACAAGAATAAATTCTATTTACAGTGGGTATTCTACATTTAATAACTAATACATAAGACATACAGTAATTAGGAGACATTAGTCCTGTTGTTTCCAATAGAATATTAACTCCTAGAGTCCTGAGCAGAGTGCCATTCCCACAAGAGTATTCAATTATTCTTAATCCTGAATATCTGTACATTTTAGCACTTATTTTCCTCTGGTTCTACGTGAGGTGGCTGGTGCAGTGTACATCTTATTTTATTCTTCTCCATTTAAGAAACCGTCTGAAAACAGTTGGTCCAGTTGGGAAAGAAGCACCAACAGAGGTGAACCATGCATGAATGCACTACTTCATTCTGATGGACAGGAAAGGAAAAGAAGCCTTAAGACAGCTTTCAGATAGGAGAGAGGCGGAGAAGTGAGGCAGGATGATGATGAGATGTGCTCAGAAGGTACCTGATTCCTTTCTCTCCGGGCTTTGGAAGTGCCAGGTTCCTCTCCCTACAGAAAAGCTGAAAGCCTGGAAGGGAACAACCAGCAGAAGAGGAAAGCTGCCTACACTAGCTCTGAAGACAGAGTGCTGTAAATCAACCCCACTTTAGCTTGAAGAGACGAGAGGAAAACATAAAACATTCCCTCAAACTTGGACACAAAACCAGTGTTAAATTGTGATGTTAATAAAGTTAGCACAAAATATGAACTGTTTCATGTACTATATGATTTTTAAAGTCCTCAATTAAATACAAAAGAAAAAAGATACTAAGAAGAAATAAGAATGCTAGCAGTGATATCTAAATCATAACATATAATCAATTTTGAACTGTTTTCTTCATTTCTTATTTCATTGAAAGAATTTTCCCCTAACAGTGTATTTGGCTCCGTATGAGAGATTAGGGAAAAACTATGATTTGCCATGATACAATACATTGTTTAAGAATCTCAACAGTGTATAGGGTACACTGTAAAAAGATTGGATTTTCCAGGACCCAATCAAAGGTCACCCAATCACCCAATCAATATAGCCCATTGGATATATTAAGATCCATCTTCCCAGGGTGACTGAGAGAATCTTAATAGAACTTCCAACTGAGGGGAAAGCATGCATGAAACATAAAACAGCTTTTCATGTCATTAATCACTTTGAAAAGCACTTAAACTGCACAATAGACATTAAAAATTAAAGTTAAGATCTACCTGTTGCAAAGATGGTCCTTTCTTCCAAGGTTCTCTCCCTAAAAATTTAAAGAGAAAAAAAACAGTGGAATAGCAGGGTAACATCAGTAGACATGCATTCCCTAACTATGCAACCAAGTTGATATTAAATGAATAAACTTAAAGTTTCCTCTAAAATTTACTACTTCTTGGTTTTCTTTGCAAAACTTATACTTAAAACAATATTGAGCTAGCGTTTTTGCTTAATTAGTGAAGTTTTTTAAAAATATGATAATATTCAGGTAGTATGAAAGGTGATTTGTCAATATATACCTGAAAGCTCACAGAAATGTCCATTCCTTGAAACCCTGTGATCACTTTGTTAGGAACTGATCTTAAGGACATAATAAAAATATGCTAAATTATTTTCATATGAAGACATACTTGGGAAGATTGTAAATAACCTATATTTCCCTGTAGGCAATAGCTTTATTAAGTGAAATTTAAATAAATGAACCTGAGGCATCCATAAAAATTATACTGTAGAAAAAAGCTCTACAAGGGAGAGCATTCAAAATATATTACATATAAAAGTAATTAATAACTCAGTAGTACAGATGATCTCAAACTTATGGATAAGGAAATGATAGGAAAGATATGCTTCCAAATGTTAATAGTGATTCCTCAGTGGTAGGATGAGTAATAAACCTTATTCATTGTGCATCTCTGTATTTTCCAATTTCTCTTTCATAAACATAGGAAAATACTTGGCACAAACATTTAATATATCATTTTAATATTTTATATGCACATATAAACAATGATTCTTTAAAACTTTGTATGTATAAAAATTAGGAGCCTCAAAAATATTCACAAATACAATTTTTATATGTTAATTTAAAATGCCAGTAGAACACCTGAGTTGACTCTTTCTGGGTTTTTAAATCAGCCCCCAACTTATTAGGATCTACCTGAGGAACTAGACAATGTATATGACACAAAATGCCTTGAATCAAGTGACTATAATGTGAAGTAATCAAGTCCCAGGGAGAAAGGGAGAAGAACCAACACTGTGTATTGCTTTTATTATCTAAGTCTTTAAAAGCTGTTCTTTATTAACCTGGATGTTTCTAGTCACAGAGAACAAATGATACCTTTACTGGTACTTTCCATTGCAGTCTTCAGTAAAGATAGAATGTCCAAATTGTCACCAATTCGTGCATAATAAGAACTATCGTGGCCAAGGGCATCCAGCAAGCTTACATCTGCACCGTTTTTAATTAAGATTTCCACAGCATCTCTGCATCCGTACTCACAACCCAGCATGAGAGCAGTTCTAGGAGGACAGTGGAGAATATGAGACCTTGAGGAAAACTCAAGGAACTCCCTGGAGGCTTTCTTAAAACAGAGACACTACTTTAACCAGTTGAGTTGATTATAAACACAGATCTTAAACTTTCAGCTTGTATTTTAACTTCATCACATTATAAAAATATTTCTTTCATTTACAAAGCAAAAGTTTTATATCTTTATATATATTTTACTTACTCCTGCCAATCAACTAACCTAGTTTGCCCCCATTCTTTAGTATCTGTAAGTAACTACAAAAATTTTCCATGACTAATGTTATCAGCCTATCGCCTCAAAACCCAGCTTTTGAAAGTCCTTTGATGAACTGAATAACATCATACAAACTTCCCCTCCAAATCCCTCTCCTCTCAGAAAAGTATCAGTTTCTGTTGCAAATGTCCTATTTAAAAAGCTTTGCTTCTCCTACATGGAAAGCTTTCATGTCTTTTAGATTTCACTTGTCTCCTGAAACAAAGTTTCCTTAAGCTATCCTCAGGCTCTTGTGGACCATGGCTTTATTCTGCCCCATCGACCCATTAGTACTTAAACATTTCACGGTATATCAGTACACAAAACCATGTAACACGTATATTGTTGTGAAAATTTAGGAGGAATCTACAATTTATTTTGTCAACTCCTCTATTTTTACTGCTTTTCATGAGACAACATATTCTTGCCTTTATTATTCTATCCATGTGCTCTTTCTTATACAGCCACCTGTTCTGATAGTTGCTGGTATAAAATTCTATACAAAACAGGCATTAAAGTTTTCATTATTTGATTTTTTAAATGTGATGGTAAAAAAGGAAGGAAAACACACACAGAGTGTTGGAAATTATATTTTAAAAGCCACTCGCTAATCTAGTTTCTTCAATAC
Organism: Thryonomys swinderianus; assembly: GCA_004025085.1. Taxonomy (NCBI): domain Eukaryota; kingdom Metazoa; phylum Chordata; class Mammalia; order Rodentia; family Thryonomyidae; genus Thryonomys; species Thryonomys swinderianus. The sequence continues at coordinate 23,007 of PVIC010011039.1, forward strand.
ACGTTGCTCTAATTCACTATTTGTGTGTGTGTGTGTGTGTGTGTGTAAACTTCCAATTTAGGAATAAATGCTTTGAAAAATATAAGATCTAAAAATATAAGGCATTATACATGGATCAACTAGTTCATTCTTTTCTGATCCAAAAATTTAAAGTCAAATTTTCTTAATCATGCTTGGAACTAGTTTATGTATCTGAAAAAACAAAGTAATATGAAAAAAGCCACTTTTTCAATCACATTAATGATTTAGTTGCTTAAGAACTTCTTCCTGGGCCGGAGGGTTAGCTCAGTGGTTTCGGCGCCTGCCTCGCAAGCACAAGGTCCTGAGTTCGATCCCCGGTAACCACATAGAATGCTGAGCGTGGAGACACACCCACCAACAATCAACGCCGCATACCACAATGCCGGATGTGATGGCTCACGCCTGTAATCCCAGCACTCGGGAGGCAGAGACAGGAGGATTGCTGAGTTCGTGGTGGCTTGCCTGGCACCATAGTGAGCTCAGGGTCAGCCTGAACTATAAAGCAAGACCCTGGCTCAAAAAGCAAAAAAAAAAGAAAGCTTGGGATATGGAAACAGACTCACTTTCAGAGAAGGAGACAGCACTCTACCTGACAAGCTAAGAAAAACAAACACCTCAAGATCTAAACTGACATATCTCAAGTTCAGGACATCCAAGAGCCACTTGACTCTCAAAGACTCATGTATTCTTGGTTCAGTTTTGGTAATTCAGATGTGTTAGAACAGTTTTTTCAAGACTGTCCAGTAAGCTGGAGTACAATTTTTCATTATAGTCACTATTGATCTTCTGGATTTCAGTGGTGTCTGTTTGACTTTGGCTTTTCTATTGCTGTGGACTGCCTTTAGATCAATTTGGCTAAGGGTTTCTCAATTTTGTTCATTCAAATAATCAGATCTTCAATTCACTGGTTCTTTATATTTTTTTGTTTAGCCTCAATTTCATTGAGTACTATTCTGCCTTAAAGAAGGATAAATTAGAGTCATTTGTAGGAAAATAGATGCATCTTGAAACTATATTGAGATAAATCACAGAAACTTAAATACTGCATGGTTTTTCTTATATGAGAAGCCCAAGATAAATTAAAGAGCAAAATAAAAGACAGACAATAGGAAACATGGAGATAGATCTTTTGTAAATGGGAAGGGGACCAAAAAATGGAAGGAGAGGAAAAGCATAAAGAATTAAGCTGTTATGTGCATGTACCAACTCCCCATGATGAATGTAATCATCATGTACTACAAATGTAGTGATAAAAGTGAAGAAGTAGACTATAGCTGCAATTTTCTTATTCTTCTCCTATATTTACTTATCCCCATTTTTATTACAGATTTTTAAAGCTTAAAATAACTGGGATATAGTTCTTTCTTTCAGTTCTCTGACCCAAATATAGGTCCTAATCACTGCTTTTCACCCAGCACTCCTACTGTCCTCTTTCCCCACTTCCCATCTTCCTTCTTGCAGCCTCTGGAGAAAAGTGGATGCTAATTCCAAGGGAAGGGAGAAGAAAGGGGATGGAAAAGCCAGGGTACAGTAGCAGAGTTTCATAATTGCTGTGCACTCAGTTGCTAAGTAGCAGTCATGATAAAACAAATACCTGTTTTGTTTGTCTCTGGAATTGATATCCGCCCCTCTATCTATCAGCAGTTGACAGATTGCTGGCCTGCACATCTGAGTAGCCAGAACAAGTGGTGTTCGCCCATCCTAAACAAAAGAAAAATAAGCTAGTGTGAAGAGAACAGGTCTCCCAAAACATAGCAGTGAGAATACAACTGAAAATAAATGTAAGCTGACTTACTATGTCTTTGGCATTCACGGAGGCCCCATGGTCACAGAGGAGCTGAATACTGGAAGGACAGTCTGCCATTGCTTTAGAAACAAAGGGCAATAATAAGTGGTGAGCATCTGCAGACAGACATATGATGTCTGTCTAGTCCACACCAGGCAACAAAAGTCCTTTGATTTCTCCACTATGGAGCTTTACATCCTTCATTCTCAGTTTAGCAATGCAAGCCTGAACCTTCCATTATTTTCTAATTTTCTAAGTAATTTATTAGAATCAGGGGATGGTGTCAGCCTTATAGAAGATAAGAATATACTACTAATCTGAGTGTGAACATAGATAAGAAAAATCTAAGTTACATTTTCTATTTACAGTGTATTTTTAAACATAGTTAAAGCTGCCTTGATTCTTAAAGTTGGCTCTATTTTTAAATGATTCCTTTTTTATAGAAAAGCCACAGTTAATAAAGGATAAATCACACAATTTGCCTTTCCTTGTAAGAGCAAAAATTGCAACATCTGCCCTTTAAAGTAGGTCATTTTGTGAATATTCATTGTAAAAATCACAAAATACTTCTTTTAACCAATACTAGAGTTCATATTCATATTAGGAAAACATTTCTGCTAAACTCATAAAACAGGATTTACATCCTGCATTGATTTTTTTCAAAGCCTTATAGTTATATATGTGTTATTAGCATAGAAAGTACAGAGTCAGCATTCTTTTTTCTTTGGTGAAACAACAAAATTAAACTAAATACATATTAAGAAAATCAAGTAAATTTTCATTTCTTTTGTCTCTAACCCAGCATATCTTTTGTATAAATGCATTATCAACCTTAATAAAAAGGTAGATGAATTCAGAAACTGTACAATTTACAATTATCAGTCCAACTCTATATGAGAACAACAGATGAAAAGCACAACAAACTCCAGAGTTATTACGCACTTAACATGTGAGGTGGGTATTAAAGGTGCCATGGTCCAGATGGTGAGCTGCTCGCCAACGTCACATCACCCTTTCTTCCACAATAATAAAACTGCCAGGGACATGACAACCAGACTACATTTTCCATCCTCTGCCAATGCCCAGTGAAGTGTGACTATGTGACTTAGAGCTTGCCCATGAAACCTGACAAAGGTGAGGTGTGCAAGCTACTTCCAGGTCTAGGCTTTAAGACTGCCTATTATTTTTTCTTCTTCTTCCTGTAAGCTGGAACTTAGAGGGCTCTACTAAAGTAAAGGACAGTTCTAGAAGATAGCAGAACTACAAAAGGGGAGCAATCTGGGTCCTTGAATGACCCTGTAGAGCAGAGGTACCAGCTAATCTAAACAACAGACTGTTATTTCTGGTGGCTTTGAAGTAAGTCACCATTGAAATGAAGTAGAAAATGTTGAGTCTAGAAATAATAACAAGTAAAGAAGCCACGTGTTCATGTGTTAAGAAAGTAACTTCAGGGCCGGAGGGTTAGCTCAGTGGTTCCGGCGCCTGCCTCGCAAGCGTAAGGACCTGAGTTCGATCCCCGGTTGCCACATATAATGCTGGGTGTGGTGGCTCACGCCTGTAATCCCAGCACTCGGGAGGCAGAGACAGGAGGATTGCTGAGTTCGCGGCGGCTTGCCTGGGCACCATAGTGAGCTCAGGGCCAGCCTGAACTACAAAGCAAGACCCTGTCTCCAAAAAGCAAAAAAAAAAAAGAAAGTAACTTAGATCTTAGCATACAGAAGTGGCTGGAACACACCAGACACCAACCAAGGTTTTAAAGGAATCATTCTATTCAAAACTCCAAAAGCCCAGCTGGCTGAACTCATAATTATTCCAGTCCTAAATTGCCTCCACAAAAGGAATCTCTCTCCAACTTTCAATTTATCCATAAGCATAAAGAATAATGCAAGGGCCGGAGGGTTAGCTCAGTGGTTCTGGCACCTGCCTCCCAAGCGCAAGGTCCTGAGTTCGATCCCCAGAAACCACATACAATACTGGACGTGGAGACTCACTCCCACCAGCAATCAATACCACATACCACAGGGCCGAGCGTGGTGGCTCACGCCTGTCATCCCAGCACTCGGGAGGGAGAGACAAGAGGATTGCTGAGTTCGCGGCGGCTTGCCTGGGCTCCATAGTGAGCTGAGGGCCAGCCTGAACTACAAAGCGAGACCCTGTCTCAAAAAAAAAAAAAAAATGCAAAATAAGACATTCTCGGAAGGGACAGCTAAGAGCTGCAGAGGGCAAGAGATAAACAGAAGTGGAAGACAGCAATAGCCAGAAGATTTGATTAAGAATTTTACTTAGAGTCAGGAGGAAGTGTGAGTGATTTGTTCAGCAGGACTGGACCCCTATTATTACTGAGTGACTGCTATGCTTACCTGTTCTCCCCTTTCTGAAAGGAAGCCTTTAGATCATGCACCCTATTGGTGAATCTTGGGGGGGAAATGTCTTCTCTTTGAATTATAGATTACTGGGCCATGAAGTCACCTCAGAACCCAAAAGAGACCACTGCACATCATAGAGGAACCCTAGACTTTAAGCTAGATGCAGACACTGAATTGGTTTATGTATTTTCTTTCTTGAGAAGGGGATACAGGGCTCTATGTGTGGGGAGGAGGGGGCCACACAAATTTCTAGAAAGCCCAAGAGTTGGACTGCAAAAGCAGATTCTGAAGTTCTTTTAGAACAACAACAAAAATGTCTCCATCCTACTAATAATATACACATTGAGCAAATAAAAGGTTTCCATCAATCAAGTTTTCCAGGTTTAAATATATAGATAACACAGAAACTAATACAAGTCATAAGTAAAAATGCTTTATGAATAATACTATTGTATATAAAGATTAAAGAGAAGAAAACAAATCGAGAGATTAAAATACCATAAAGGAGCCTAAAATGCAAAAAAGAAGAAACTGAAGTTAATGTATTAAAAATCTGAAGGAAAACTAGGCATAGTAGAGTAGGCCTGTAATACTAGCTATCTGGGAGGCTGAGACAGGAGGACCACAAGTTCAAATCAGCCTAGGCAACTTGGTGATACCATGTCTTAAAATAAAAAGGGCTGGGGATATAGCTTAATGGCAGAGTCCTTGATGAATCTGCAGAAGGGTCTCAATATAATTCTCAGTAATGAAAACAATAACAACAACAACAAACTGAAGGAAATTTAAACTATTATATATTCAGATAACTATAATACATGCAGATATAATACATTCAAATATTCTATATACTGTCCATGAAAAGAGAGTATACAATATCTTCTTTCCTTGGCCTTTTAGCGAACTGTAAGAATTTCAGATTTAGAGGAGTCAAGCTATCTGACATTTCAAAAATGCTTCAACTTTTTTCGGTGTACTTTCTTTGTAGAGAATAATGCAGACAAGACAGATATACAACTATGATTAATAAAACTAGTGAAATGACTAGTGAAAATATTTTTTAAAATATAGCACATTACAATGATGAAATTCAGCACTGACATCTCTAAATCAAAACCACTACCACCATTAATTAAGAACTTACTATAGCTCCGGCACTATTTATGATTTAATTATAACTACTAACTGCAATAGTATGATTACCTTCGTTTTACAAATGAGAAACATTAGATTCAGACACGTTAATTACATAGACACAGTTTTACAAAGAGAAAAGGCCTTTCCTCCTTCCTATTTCTCCTGCTAGTTCACACACACACACACACACACACACACACACACACACACAGTCTCCTCCCACCAGACCCCTTTCCTTCTCTTTCTCCCTCTTCCTTCCTTCTCCCCTTTTCTTCTTCCCTCTCTTCCTCCCTCCTTCTGTCTCTCTTTCTCTCTCTCCCCTCTCTCTTCCTTATTCCCTTTTTCCTTCTCCCCTTGGAGCTCCAGGACAGCTGAAATATGCTTGATCTATGCTATACTCTTAGTATTTTAGCAAACTGACTGAACTGTTAATACTGACCGAGTGAATTTTTTAAACTGCACATGCTAATAAATTTCAAACAGGAGTACACAAAGTGTTTAATATTATTCACACTTAAAACAAATGTTTGTGTCCAAGTAAAACCTTTGCTCACCTGCATCATGAAGCGCAGTCCTTCCATGCAGGTCCACATGCTCCGTGGGACAATTATACTGTTAAAAGAGAAACATAGTAATCTAGGAGAGTCTTATTTTAAAATTCAATATCCAGACTCAAAGGAACAGCTGTTATTTAATCTTACATTATTCCACTTATCAAAGAAACTAAAGACTTTTAGACAATCTACTAAATATTTTGACATGAAGCAAATATAATAACATAATATAAGTGTAAATTTAGCAGTATTTCACCAAACAGGAAACATATGGCCATTACAATTGCATGGGATATTGAAAATATGTTATTGTTTGGGTTTTTTCTTTAGCAAGAGTTAAAAAGGACCACTGAATTAGAAGAACATATCAGTGCTGCTGTGAAAATTGGTGGCAAATGTATAACCAGACACTTTGACTAAAACCTTAAATCAGCCAATTGGTTCACAGAATTCTGTGGCTGCCTGATTAAAAGTTTAATTAATTATGCTAATATTATATAGTCTAACTTATCTATGTATAGAAACATCTAAATAATATGGTGTAGCATTTTATCTTATGCCATATTGTAGACTGCAGAAGATTCCAATCTGTAGCTAATGTCAACAGGAAGGTCACGTCTTTGTTATTTATTTTTAATTCATGGAGTTATGCAACTCACTTCCTAGAGGTTTTGTTCTTTATTGTCTACATTCCTTCACAAATGATGGAAAAACTACTATGTAAGATAACAGTAAAAGCCCACTATTTTCTTTGATCTTAAATTCCAGAAGACATTGAAAATACATGTCTTATTTGCATCAAAATAATAAAACTAAAGTTGTTGTATTTTTTCCAGTAACAGGGATCAAACTCAGGACTTTGCACTTGCCAGGCAAGCACAGTGCCACTTCCCTCTAAAACTAAAATTTTAACCATTTTTCTTACCTGCAGAAGTTTTTGTAGGCACAATGCATGTCCATACTTAGCAGCCAGGTGAAGTGCATTTCTCCCTATAAAACAAGTAATTTAAAATATATGTAAAGGATTATTTTCTGCGTACATGAATTTTCATATCAATATTACTCTTTGTTCTAAAATTACTTGACAAAATACTTAATTATACTCAGGCTTTCAGTTTCTAAGATATTTTATTACTTTGATATTTAATAAGAGACGAGGTATGCCCCAAAGCAATGAACATAGGAAAACAATAATAATACAGATCCATGAAGTGCAGGGACTCTGTTTTAGTCACCTCTTTGTCTCCAGCACCTGAGTAGGAGTTGAGATGAAGTTGGTAGTTAGATACTAGTTCAGTAAACAGAGGGGGAAGATGAGAAAGAGAACAGAGAGAGAAGACAGATTTCATATAACATTTCCAAACATGCAATATGGGCACTGGAAATGGAAAAGGAATATAAATCATGCAAAAATTTTCTCTAATTTTATACCTCAGTTAAAATTCAGTTCATTATGAGACTGTGTCTTTAAAAATCAGATAACTGGGGCCGGAGGTTTAGCTCAGTGGTTCCATCACCTGCCTTGCAAGTGCAAGGTCCCAAATTCGATCTGGTAACCACATACAATGCTGGGCGTGGTGACTCACGCGCACCAGCAATCAATACCACATACCACAGTGCCAGACGTGGTGGCTCACGCCTGTCATCCCAGCACTCGGGAGGCAGAGACAGGAGGACTTCTGAGTTCCAGGTTTGCCTGGGCTACACAGTGAACTCAGGGGCAACCTGAACTACAAAGTGAGACCCTGTCTCAAACAGAAACGATAACTCTAGTGATAATACAATAAATAAATTAAATCAAAATTAGCTCAATAGTGCTCGCTTCGGCAGCACATATACTAAAATTAGCTCAATAACAGCATAAACCAAAGAAAATAAGAGCCAAGCAGAGTATATTGGAATACAGTATATGAAATAATGTCTGGTGAGCTTGGGAAAACATTTAAATTTGATCTTTAAAGGAGGGAGGGCAAAAGTCACTAAATTAGTCATGAGGCAAAAATGTTCAGAACCAAGAGAACACAGACAAAAACAAGAAAGATACATGTTCCAAATGGAACTAGCACAATAAATAAGTAGTCTTGGGAGTTTTGAAGAGGTATAGTAATCTAAATTTTCAAAAACAATGTATGCTTTCCACTGATATTTAAGGGGAGTATTTAAGCAACAAACACATTTCTTCATTCTAAACAATAGAGTTTGGTCTTTAATTTAGAATTTGATGTAACTTTAGGTAAAGATGCTCCTCAAAGATTCTGTTTCCCTCTCTTCCATTTCTAATTTGAATTCTATTTCTAATTCAAATTTATTTTCTAATTCCATTTCTCTTCCATTTCTATGCTGATTAACAGTACTATATTTATTGGCTCATATATGCAGTTATAGGATAGAGTATTAAAGTTGTTAAGGAAATTCTAGGTATGTGAACTCCTATATTTGACTGAGTAATAAAGTATACACAGAGCTAAGTTTTAAAAATTCTAGAGAAGTGAGAATGGTTACCCTGATAAATAAAAAACTAAGGTTCTCATTGAGGAAAAGCAATAGCTATGTTCATGCACTCACAGGTCAACTTTGCAAGTTTAAACTATAGATTTTAATGGACAGATACAGGTATAAATAAGTAGTATTAAAAGCAGATTTCAATTGTCTGTAAATATTTTTTAAATACTTTTTTTTTTTTGCTTTTGAGACAGGGTCTCGCTTTGTAGTTCAGGCTGGCCCTGAGCTCACTATGGTGCCCAGGCAAGCCGCCACGAACTCAGCAATCCTCCTGTCTCTGCCTCCCGAGTGCTGGGATTACAGGCGTGAGCCACCACGTCGGCACTGTGGTATGCGGTGTTGAGTGTTGGTGGGCGTGTCTCCACGCCCAGCATTCTATGTGGTTACCGGGGATCGAACTCAGGACCTTGCGCTTGCGAGGCAGGTGCCGGAACCACTGAGCTAACCCTCCAGCCCATTAAATACAATTTTTTATAAATATAGTGAGGCAACATAGAATGAGTTTCTCTCATGAAGCAATGGTTAAGAACACAAACTCTGATCGTGACTCAACTCTGGAATAGCCTTGGGCAAGAGATCTCATAGCTGACACCCACTGGAGTGATGCGAGGATAAAATGAGTTAACACAAGTGAAGTGTGTAAAGTGTGAGTTGCTAAGTGGAGCAGCCACACACATGTTCTATAAAGGCCAGCTATCCTTATCACTATCCTTGGGGGGGGTCATTGTTTTCAGGCAATTATTCTCCAGCACAAAAACATCCACCCCATGTCAAATGGCCACATGATGGAGAGCAGTATATGGCTATAAACCAAGTGGTCACTAAAGATTCTTCCAAATGTGACAGTTTAGGATCCTGTAACACAGCAAGGATAGTACCAGTAGCTGGTAGGTCTCCAAATACTCATCAGTCCGAGAATTCTTTCTTCTCTCTCTTCTCAGTGATACCTCAGAAATAAACCTCTTTTCAACTATTTAAACTCAGAAAGGTAAGGACTTCCCTTTTGAATACACATTTAAATCATGTTTGCCTAGCAAGGGCAAGACCCTCAGTTCAATCCCCAGCACCACAAAAAAGAAAAGAATATGAGCAGTGGACAATGTCTGTAACCTCTCTGTGTTTCGTCACTGACTGTAGAGGCAAACATACCTACAGAGTCGCTGGTTGTGATATCAATTCCATGTATGAGGATGGCATTCAAACAGTCAAGATTCCCCTTTGAGGCCACAACATGAAAGCTGAACAAAAAGAAAATATTTGTTATGCCATGGAAGCTACCAAATGTATTTATGTGTTACAGTAATGTTATTCTTTTAATACACATACACAAACACAAACATGCTTTAAAGGCTATTAGAACACCTGTATAGGTTGAGCCTCTCTAATCTAAAAATCTGAAATTTGAAATGCTCTGAAATTCAATTCACATAAAAAGACCATGCATTTTTGGGATATCATTAACTCCATTATTTCAATAGCAAAGAACTGATTTTTTTTTTTTGGTGGTAGCAGGAATCAAACTCGGCCCTCGTGCTTCCAAAATAGGTGCAGTACTGTTTGAGCTAAATTCCTGGCAAAGAACTGACTCTTGGAGTTAAAAGCATATTGAAATTTTTCTATTAAATTTTTTTTTACTTTCAAACATATTGAAACTGACAAAAGAGATTAAATTACAGCCTAATGCTGAGGCCAAAGATACATCAAAACATTCATCCCTCATCTTTACACGTGTCAAACTAAACCTGACAAAGAACATCCTTCAAAACAAAACTACCCTGAAAAGCAATAAAAAAGGTGATGTAGCTTCCTAGTGACTGGCCACTACAGTGACAGATGACTCCACCTAATTTATCCTCTTGCTTATAGACCTCTATGATGAGCTTACTCCGTTATTTCTTTGATCACCTACTACTTTATTAATCAATGAACATTTATAGAAACTGTGTGCAGCAAGAACTGCTCACATTCAAACTAGTAAGTACACTAAGAAGTGTTGGCAAAGGACATTGATCAGAAGTGAAGTGCTAAACAAATACAAAGACCAACCTGCAGATGTCAGGAAGACAAATGACATGGACACACTCAGCCAGGCACCTGGATATAGGTACCTTCTGCATCACACTCACTCTGGGGGTTTCTCTGGCCAGATGGCTGAAATGCTCCCCCAGTCCCTGAAACCTTGGAACTTTCATTCCCCTCCCTGCCTTTAATATTCTATACAGAACTTAACACCTTAATATATAAATTCAAGGTTCATCTTCTGTGTTGTCTATCAGTCTCTCCCCACTCACTACAGATTCAATAAAAGTGGAGATTTTTGTCTGGTTTGTTCCCTACTCTGACCTCATAACAAAGCTTCAGATAATAGTGGTCCCTACATATATGAATAACTAAATGCTTAGAGAAAAAAATCCGAAGATAGTTTGAAAATTCTCAGATACTATGACACTCAGTCATGTGACTCTATTAGCATAATAGCAGACAAAATGCAAACTATGGACCAAACACCTAACTGAGGCAGGGGTGGATACATCTTACATTATAGAGAAAGAGCAGTTTCTAATAAACGGAAAATAGGTTAATTAGGCAGATTAGTTCTCTTTTCAGCAGAAAAATTAAATGAGGCTTAGGGTATCATTTAATCTCTCTACAACACTGACATAGTAAATTATACTATTCAATGAACCCCTGGAACCTTCTTAGAAGCACAATTTACTTCACACAAAGGAACTATCTTGGAGGTAACCATTTGTCTGCCCTTTTCTGTACTCACAAAATTTGGAAGACCTCTTTCTTCAAAATCAACATTATGCAGATGACACACTAAAGGGCAGAAATCATAACAAATGTACAATGCATTATTACTGCTGGCATGCTATAAGTAATAGACATGCTAAAAAAGAAGATATATAAATCATTAGCATGTATGGAGAATTGTAAAGGAAATATGAAAAACTTATAGGAACACGCTTTTGAAAATAAAAAATAAACTTTCCTTTTTTAAAAACAAGACACAAGCTCCTGCTTCCATAATGGAAGAGATAGGTAATTCAGACAATCTCTACGTCTGAGGGCAACACGATATAAGCATCTGCTTGAAAGCATTAGAGAGCCAACAGCAACAACCAAAACTACTTGGCCAAGATATAATCAGAGACTCAAGTCCAGAGAGGTGAGCTTTGTATAGGGGGCACCTCCTTCCCTATAAGCATTTGCTGATTCCAGAGAAAGCAGTTGCGAGGCTGAACACTACTTTGACAGGAAGGAAGTCAGGAATTGGAATCTGCAATTCTCTATCTGGTGGCGGGGATCCTTCTGGTCTGGGGTACCAAACTCTTACCACATTTTTATAATTCTACCAGTACAAAGAATCTAACTCAAAATGAGTCTTAGATCAACTATCTCAAACAAAATCTCAACTAAACATTCTTTTAAAACACTAAAAATATAGATAAATAATGTGAAGAAATAAGGCTTCACTGAAGAATTTCATCTCAACAAAGAATTCCTTATTTGCAGGAAAATGCAGGAAAAAAAATCACTTGTAGGTACTAAATTGCCACTATTTGTACTGAGCCCTTTAAATTTAGCAAAAAATAAAAACAAAAAAAAAAGACGACTCAAAATAAACTTTCTATAGTTATCAAGTTATAACTTGATAAAACTGAAACACCGTAATACAAGCATAAACTTAAAACTTTTCAAATTTTATTGTTTTAAAACCTAATTTATGATCATGCTTCACTATCTTTACTATATTTAAATATCTAAGCATTCCAAGGTAGTGACCTACAAGAAACATTAATTATTCACTTCCTAATATTCAGTTCTATATTTAGTATCTGTTCTAATATTCTGAATAAACTCATACAAGTATAGGACTGAGGAATTTTAGGAAATGAGCCTTTTTCCCTCCAACTTTGGAAGGGTTCCCAGATAAGGCTATAATTACAGAGGGTCCTAACAGAATCTAGAATCTAACCTTTAACTCAAATGCTCTCCACTCTGGAAGAGAAGTGATAAAGATCAGGCAAAAAAAAGGGCAACATACACATTCACGAGCATATAAACAAGCCATAGTCCCCCTCATGACACAAAAACTAAAGGGTAAAATCGATTACCTATGTCTCCCTAAGCCACAGTACTTACTCTGCCTCCTTTGTACACTAAAAATTCTCACTTAAACTAATGACCCAAGAAAATGAGGGTTGGATGGTCTAAATTACAAAACCTCATGGGCCAAAGGATTAGCTCAGTGGCTCCGGCGACTACCTCGCAAGCGCAAACTCCTGAGTTCGATCCCCGGAAACCACACACAATGCTGGGCGTGGAGACGCACGCCCACCGGCAATCAATACCACATGCCACAGCACGGGGTGTGGTGGCTCACGCCTGTCATCCCAGCACTCAGGAGGCAGAGGCAGGAGGATTGCTGAGTTCGAGGCTTGCCTGAGCTACATAGTGAGCTCAGAGCCAGCCCGAACTACAAAGCGAGACGCTGTCTCAAAAAACAAAACAAAACAAAAAAAACCCTCAAAGATAGAAAGCATGAGTTCAGATGTGATTTTTCATGTAATTAGGACAAATCGTTAATAAGTTCTGTCAACATTTCCCTGCTTTTAGGAGCAAATATGGTAAGGAATATGAAAAAGCTATAAAGGGCCGGAGATTTAGCTCAGTGGTTCCAGTGCCTGCCTAGCAAGTGCAAGGTCTCTGGCTTGATCCCTAGTAACCACATACAATACCGGGCATGATGACTCATGCCCCCCAGCAATGAGTACCATGCCACAGTACCAGGCGTGGTGGCTGATGCCTGTAATCCCAGCACTTGGGAGGCAGAGGTAGGAAGACTGCTAAATTCGAGGGTTGCCTGGGCTACATAGTGAGCTCAGGGCCAGCCTGAACTACAAAAGCGAGACCCTGTCTCAGATAGATAGATAGACAGACAGACAGATGGAGATAGATAAAAGATAGATAGACAGACAGACAGATAGATGATAGATAGATAGATAGATAGATAGATAGATAGATAGATAGATAGATAGATAGATAAATAGATAGATAGATAGATGGACTATAAAATGAAAGTACACCAAATAATCACAGGCTGTGATATACCAAAGGACCTAAACAGCCAGATCACTGGATAGGATTCTGGTATTCTCACTGTACCTTGCACAGCTTTTAAATTGAGAATAATTATCAGTTTGAAAAGTTTAGTAGTGTGAGTTTTGGCAAATAAAGACTTTCTAACAAAAATGTTGCTAGCCATAATGCACAAGTTTCATGCATATCCCAAACCCCTTCAGGCATGCACTGCCATGCGGACACTTACGCAGATCTGCCTTCCACATCTAGTTTGCCTGGATTGACTCCCTTCTTAGCAAGGATGGAAGATACTTTTTCCACATCCCCTCTTTCTGCAGCTTTCATCAATCGGTCATCGTATTTATTCCAATCTGTTGCAGGCTACAAAAGGAGAAAGGCAATACTGTGTTAGGAAGATTTTTCTAAAGGAGGGGAAAGTAATATTGCACAGTACATCATTCATTTTCAACTACATTATAAATGTTCTTGCTGTGCTAAATTCACCAGAACAGTAGACTTACACAACCTTCCCAAAGCACAAGAACTATTCTTTTGCTTTTAGGGCAAAGAAGAAAATTAAAGACCACTAACTACCTACCTTGAGCTAGGCAGGAATGACTCAAACAACCTCAGGGTACTAAAATTATCATCTTCACTCAACAAATGTAAAAGTGAAGGCTCTAGGTACACTACAGGACAGCTAGGACAGCCACAAGCCCAACCTTGACTTCTACGGTCCCCAAATCAATGTGCTTTTCCTATCTTCCAACTCAGACTTGCAGATTTGGCTCTGCTTACAAAGAGGTCTCCCGGGACTCTCAGAGGCAGTGGAGCTCTGTATATATTTTAAGAAACTATATTCCTCCTGTACTTATTTAAGAGGTACTGTTAGAAATATATTTATAGAGGCAAATCATATATACTCAATAGAGAAAGCAATTTATTATGCTTACATATTAAAATACGAAACCACAGAAAAATTAAAATAACAAAGACCTTCTTCAAATAGGAATATAAACGATTTTCATTTACATTCAACAAATTTTGCTTTTATAAAAAAAGATTCTTAACAGAAACTACACGTGGGGGCCAGGGATTTAGCTCAGTGGTTCTGGCATCTGCCTTGCAAGCATAAGGCCCTGAGTTCGATCCTGGGTAACCACATACAACATTACCAGGCATGGTAACTCATACCCATCAACGATCAGTACCACACACCATAATGCCCAGTGTGATGTTCACACCTATAATCCCAGTACTTGGGAGGCAGAGACAGGAGGATTGCTCTGAGTTTGAGACTTGCCTAGGCTGCATAGTGAGCTCAGGGCCAGCCTGTACTACAAAGTGAGACCATCTCAAAAACAAAACAAAACAAAACAAAACTGTGTATGTATTTAAAAGATCAAAGATAAGTCCTTTTCTAAACAGAATAATACATCACACAAATATATACTTTAATTGTATTAAGGTTATCTTTGGTTTTGCTTGGAGAAAATATTGTCAAGACATTCTGAAGCCTTTGAGTCTCTTCCCAGTATATAGAAATATCAAAATACAGAACATAAATGCATGTTATTTTAACAACTAAAATTTTAGTCTTTTAAACTATGCCAACTAGTCTCTCCAGGGCCCACAGGCTATCCTCTTTGAGTGTGTACTTTAAAGTTCTGCTCAATAAGTTTATGAGCCTCTAAAATGTATATTTATATATTTAAATGTATTTTATATTTATATATTAATATTTATACAATATAGATGTTTGTATATTAATATTTATCTTTTCTACTAATGTCTGCTAAATCCAGTCATTTCCTCTAGAACAACAACAACAACAAATACATATTTTTTCTATAACTCACAAAGAAAATCCTGCCCATAAATACCATAAAGAACCTCTGGGAAATATAAATCACTTGCAGATCCTCTAAATGTTTGACCAATGTGATTATTTTATATCTACTATTCTTTCCAAAGGAGGTAAAAAACGTTGTCCATTTTCTAACTACATGTCAATGTACTCATTAAATATTTGAAATAAAAAAGATGAAATTGAGTATTAAAATGAGTAGATTAAAATTTCAATTCACCCTTGTAATTCAGTATGTTAATGGACAGTTCCAGTACTGGAGAGACCCTAAACTGCTTCAAAATTGGTTAAATTTAGTGATTCACCCACTTCCTCCTCATTTCAAAAGTTCAAACTGCCAACTATAAATAGAGAATAATCCTATTTACTGGCTCAAAATCTACATAAACTACACTTTAGGTATCATCTTTATTTAGCATTAGAACAAAACAGTAACAGCCTCTGATTTGGTGAGTGGAAGTAGATGTTGATCTAAGAGACACTGCACTTTCAAATACCTAAATGATTAAGTCATATTTAGCACACAAATACTTGCCCTAAATTGATTAGTTTATTCCTACAAGTAAATAGTTATTATTTCCAAGTCAACTTGTTAGAGGAGAAAGAAGGCATTTAAATCAATAAAAACTCATAAAAATTCAAGATGAGGCTTTTAAAAAGATAATTAAATGGGATTAAAGATTCATATTAGCAAGTGATTCTCAGTTCTACTTCCCCAAACACCACATTCAGTTGTGGTCCAATGTCAGTCTGCTGCTCAATTATTAACATTCCACCCTGTGCTTTTTAAACCCAGAAAAACAAAATAAATAACTTCTGTTTTCTATCACAGTGGCAAGTCAGGAAGAAAACAACAATGTGAGAAACCAAAATCAACAAAACAGTCCATTTTTAAACAACACAGTTCAGAAAGCCTAACCCAGAATCTTCAGTTACCCTGGACTACTGGGTTACCTACTCTGTTCTTAGGAGCACAAGACAACCAACAGTTCATCATAGGCAGGATTTCGTTTCTTGTTTCTAAGAGCAAACAACTGCTGATTAAGTTACGAATCTCTGCAGTGGTTCACAAAGCAAGCCCTCAGACGAACTCCTAAGGAGAGACTCTGTCCCTCACATGCTGTGCTACACTTAGCTTGGATCTCTAGTGGTATTTTCTTCGTCCTCGGGATCCTTCTCCGCCTTCATAACGGTTGGAAAGTATCTTCCTTTGCTGTGCAGCGCCGGAGGGCAGCCCCAAGTCAGGTACTGTAACTCCTCCTATTTCTTACTCTTTAGAAGCTGTCTTTCAAAAGCTGTCCCTTTCAGGGACCCCACTGGAAAACATGAACAGCTCTCTGCATCCTGCTGTCTCGGCACTGAGCACAGCCGCCGCTGCACGATAAAACTGGCCACATCCGAGCTGCCCAGTAAACAATGTGCGCGCAGCCTGTCTCCCATTGGTGGGCTCTATTTTAGATTCCATAGGACTTGACAGCTGACTGATAGGAAGCAGCAGCTAAGAATATATTGTAAAGGCATGCTTCTCCTCTGAGTAATAGATTTCAGGTCTACTAGGGAAAATGACTCAAACATGTTGTAAAACATGCTTATTACACCAGAACAACTTGTGTGACATAATGACAACACTGTTAAGAGAAAAATTTGGTTAGTCTACAAAACAATATTTAAAACCAGTTTCAGTCTTCGGAACATCTATCATAAAGTTTTAATAGCCTTGAAGAACAGAATCTAAAATTCTATTTAAAGCAAACGTGTGTCACATTTTAATTTAGGGAAATGCACATGCACGGTAACACTTTCAAATTTTCTCCATTTTAGTACCCCGACCAGACCAGTCTCATTCTGCGTACAACCAGGTTTCAGCTTACAACTGCTGCCAGTCTGTCTCCTCGCATGCTAAATGAGAAGAGACAGAAGCACTGCCAAGACATTAAATAGACTACATCGTGATGAATACTTTTCAACAAATTTTAAATTTAACTCAGTACTCTTAATTTCCAACTTTAGCACCCTGCCTGCTATAACAAGTAAATATTTTATCAGTGTAAAGTCAAATTATCTGGATTTAGTGGATAAAAAACAAACTGATTAAATACTAAAGGAGGCAAATACACATGAAACACTGAGTTAGACTATAAATGAAATTCTGCTTGGAGACAAAACATATAATTTCTTCACATTCTCTATGATACCAACACTCCTCCCATTACCAACGCTGGAACATCGCAAGTTCAGGGTGCTGTGCTTTTTTTTCTTTTTAACCATTTTCTACCTACCATAACAGCATGAGAATAACTTATTTTTCCTGTAAGAGGACACATTCAGGACAACTGTTTTATGGGAATGCAAAACATTCCACTGCAAGGGTTTATCAGAAGGTGGTAACCGCTATAATTATAGATCATTTTGCCAGTTAAAATTTCTGTTGTGAACATCGATAAGAAACCCATTTCCTACTATTTCAATTTAAAACATCAGGCTTATATTCTAATTATAACATATGTAAGGTTGCACACCATAATGTTTTATTTTTTAAGACGATGATTTTTTTTTTTTTTTAACCACATGAACTGTCACAAAGGATTTGTGTGGCTGGACCCAGAGGCTCCAGCCAGACTCTACTCCACTCCTCCGTTTGCTCATCTTCTGAGGAAATCAGGCCTGTTCTTTGTTTACCGAAGTAAGCACATTCTTTCTGGAAACAGAACAGAGGAGTAAATAAAGAGAAGGGGAAACCTGTGATGAGCAACAGAAACCATGGCAGGAGCCGTCCCTGCTCAGGAGGAGGGATTTGTGTGCCCTGGTAGACAAGAGCGGGCCTGTGACTGCCCGGCCCCTGTGGCTTCATCTGCACCCGCTCTTGCTCTTGTCATCACTGCTGTTTCCCAGGAGCCCCGAGTACATTCTGCTTCTGCTGTCCTGTCCCTTGTGCCTCATAAGGCTCTTTACTTACTTTCATTCAGGTTCTTCTCAAATGTCACCTCCTTGTGGAAGTTTTCTCAGACCTCCATATCTGAGAAGCCCTGTGTGGCCTTCCTTGAACTCTATCCTCTGCCCTTGTCCTTTGCCTCAAAGGGCTTAATAGTGTTTGCCATGATGGCCTGGATTTACCCCTTTAATTGCCTACTGCCTGTCTCCCCAGTCCCTATCTAATTTGACTAGATATCTAAGGTCTTTGCTGTATCTGTTTTGAAACTATAAAATTGATTTTTAAATAAATCATTTGTAATCACTAGATCCGTACCCACATTAAGGACTACCATCCAAATCTACTTTATGAATCTTCTCTCTGTTAAAACAAATTGTTAGCTAGGTCAGATCTGGACCACACATTTACTAGAACATGGTTTCCCAGTAAACACTCCTTATTCAGACAACAATCATCTATTGACCTGAGTCATGGCAGATAGCCCACGAGCGGTTCATGTGATTGCAAGTGAGCCAAGAAGACCTTGGTTCTAGTCAATAAAACATCTTTTTTGACCCCTACTGTACATCCACATTTCCAGTTTTTTTTTTTCCTAACTACAAATCTCACTGGACCTCTCAGAAAGCATTGTAAACAGTAGTTAAAGAATACATTTTTGAAACAGCCCAAATGTCCATCAACTGGAGAGTGGATAAAGAAGATGTGGTTTTTTTACAAAATGGAGTATTACTCTGCCATAAAGAATGACAAGATCGATTCATTTAGGTGCAAATGGAGACATCTGGAGGATATACTAATAAGTGAAATCAATAGATCACAGATAGACAATTCCCGGATCTTCTCTTTGGCATGAACACCTGTAGATGCAAATGAGTTCTAGAAAGTAGGACAGCTTTTATAGAGTGGAATATTTCTATAGGAAACTTGGTGTGGGAAT
>PVIC010011040.1:0-42173 GCA_004025085.1 Thryonomys swinderianus
AAAAAAAAAAAAAACAACCACACAAACAAACAAACAACAATAACAACAATGAAAAACCAAAAATGATGGGATGTAGCTTAGGGCTCAGGCTGTGGGGTCAATCCCTAATACCCAAAACATAAAAAGTGTGAATTCTGCAGCTATGATGAGTTAGTTGATAGTGTGATGCTGGTGTTCCCTGTACTTCTGAGTGTTCTCTGTAGATGCTGAGTTATTGAGAATGGGGAATTGTTTTTTCAGGTTTTGCTGTGTTAAGACCTGTTATAGGCAAATATACATATATGTAAATTATATTTTCTTGACCCATTGACTATAATGAAATACTTTTTGTCTCTAATACTATTTTGTGTAAATTCCATGTTGTCTTACATTATTCTAATTACTCCATTTTTAATGTTGCCATTTTCATTCCATATTTTTCCTTCCTTTTGATTTTGAGTTATTTGTGTTTGAATCTGAAGGATTTCTCTTATAGATAGCGAGCAGTTGGATATTGCTGTTGTGATCCAGTTTAACAATCGGCTTTTTTTATTGGAGTGTTAGGCTATTAACATTTAATGTTAAATTAACCCATATTGTATTAAATAATGCAATAATTTATTAATTTTCTAAACTTTCATTAATTGTTTTCCTGTTTGTTTTATATGTTTTCTTTTTCTTGTCATGCTTCTCGTTAGATGTTTTCTTTTGTATGAAATACATTTTTTCACGTTTAGCCATTTTAATTCTTTGTTGATTTTTTTCTATATATATTTAGTAGTTGGTCTATGGAATATAGTAATAATACTTGTCACAGTCATTTTGGGTTATTAATAACTTAACTCCAGTAACTCCCTTCTTTTCACTTTTCTTTGCATTATCATCATATATACTACACACATATATTGCAAACCTGGTCCCACATAGACAGTATATTGGAAAGTGTACCTTGGCTTAGTACAACTGTTTAACATGATTTAAATGTTCTTTGACCTGTTTTTCAATCTGTATATGTGATAAGTAACCTTATAAGCTCTTACATGATAAATAAATATGCTAGAAAAACAAAATGGAGGTGCTCTGAAGGGGAGAAAATAGAATTGACAAGTGTTATATACATTACCAATTTCCTACAGTGAATATAATCATTATATACTATAAACATGTACTAATACAAGTAAAAAAATAGGAATTACACAAGTAGTCAAAGAAACACTCCTTATAGCCTTTTAAATTAGCCTATGTATATACACCATTTCTGGTGGTCTTAATGTATTCCTGTAAATTTCTTCTTTAGACATTTATTCAATTAGTGAGTCTTCCATCTTATGATGGTGGATCTGTTTTGGTAGAATGCATTAACAATTCAAACTGTTTTCAGATGTACTCTTGGTTTTAATTTTTGTGTGGGTAATTCAAATGTGTTGGTGCATATTTACAGCCTCGTGGTAGGCAAGGAAAGCATGAATACCTTGGGGTCTCTATGACAGAATTATGCATGTACATCATCTCACAGGGTGTGAAGTTGGCAGTTACCACCATTGTCTTAAAGCAGAGCTGAACATCACACTGACCTACATTAGAGGGTTACATAAAAGCATTTCCATGCCTGCATGCTCCATATTCTTTCCACTGTCTTTATCATTATTTTTGCTCATTTTCTTTGGCTTAGGTGGTGAGAAATATCTTTTCTCTTTCCAGGTGACATGTAGTGTGATCTACCCACTTTCCTTTGTATTGTCAAGTTTATGACTCACTAGTCTGCTAATATGATTATGTTTCCATACACAAAATTTCTGTGCTACCCATATATTTCCCTATTTCCCCCTTTTTACAAGATTGAAGTCTTGAACAGGATATGGGTCCCTGACTTTATTCTTGCACTCTTTCTCTTCTTCTTAACCTAGTCCTATATGACTTCTAATCCACAGACTCCGAGACTTCCTTTTATTGAACATTATTTCTTAATTGGTAGATCCAGTGACTTGTCAATTACTATTGGAACTCATCAAAATTTGTTCTTTATTACTTTTTTCTAGATTATTATTCTAATTTCCTATGCGGGTTTTCATTTCCCTTCAGTTCTTATCCCAAACTGTTTTACATATTGCAGTTCAATAAAACATATTCAGCTTTAATCATGTCTTCTGATTCCTGAAACAAATTAAGTACAAAATTTTTGAGTAGTTGGTTATTAGTACCATCACACAAACTGTGAGATGTAATTATTTCAGAAATAATAACCAAAATTACCCATTATCCCACAGTTTTAGGTATGATATTTTGTTTCTTTTGTGGTCATTGCAGATGTGCTGAAATGAAGCTCTACACTAGCACATAACTAAATTTTTATTCTTATGACTCTTAAAATTAACTATATGAGTTCAGGTAACTCTTCAACTTCTCACCAAATCTTTCATTAGTAAAATAAAACTTTATCTGATACTGAAGGGTCTTTCCCCACTCTTTGAAAAAACTGTTTTAGTAGCCAGATGTTTTGTATTAGACATGATCTGCTGATATTTCATTTCCTCTGGTCCAAGTCATTTATGAGTCTATCAGATAAAAAGTCAACTACATAAGTAAGTACACTTGTTTAATCAGTCACCGCAGTTCCACGCTGGCTGAACCATCCCTTTTTCTTTCCAAATTAGAGCTAATATTGATTTTTCTTTAAGACGTAGATTTAATATTGAAAAACTCACTAAATCTTATACAGGAGACATTTTTCTGTTCTCTACATGGATATTGAGAATTTAAAGTAGCTGTACAGACTTAATCTCCTGTCAGTGTGAACAGAGTCTTAGTAATCCACCTGACATTAATTCATTTAAGTCATCTTCTTATGAGCAATAGAGAGGAAAGCTGTCAGAAAGTCCCATCAGAACTGAAATGCAACTGCCACACTTTGTTTTTCATACTGTCAGATGTAGAGAAGGCTCATTTTACTATGCCAAATACACTTTCATTGTTCTTGACTTTGCAAATATACCATGCTATTCTCTTTAAAGAAAGTGCAGAGAATCCTTGTGCTCTCCACCAGTTTCCATGCATAGAGTTCTCTGAGTTGAGAGTACTTTGAATTTCACTGTTAACTCATGGTTGATATTTTCTATGGAGAAGATAAAAAATTTTAAATAATGAATATGAAAAACCATGCCTTTAATAAACCACAGTGTATTCTCTGCCTTGTGAAACCAAGACAAATTCCTTGTCCCCTTAGAATATGGTACTCACTGATTTATCTGAGTTACATTTATCAAGTTAATCAAATATCCATGGTGCTACAGGCTTCATATTTTCTTTTTAAATTTTTTTTTAGACAGAGTTTCAGGTTGTAGTTCAGGCTTGCCCTGGCCCAGGCAAACCTCAAACTCAGCAATCTTCCTGCCTCTGCCTCCCGAGTGCTGGAATTACAGCCATGAGCCACCACGCCTGGCATTGTGATATGTGGTTACCAGGGATCGAACTAGGGACCTTGGGCTTGCTAGGCAGGTGCTGGAACCACTGAGCTAAATCCCTGGCCCCTAGGCTTCATATTTTTAAGTATAAAAGTGTTCATTTTTTCATTCATTCTTCTTCTATGTCAAATGACTGGCCTCCAACCAAGTGACAAAGAACCTGTAACTGGCTTTCCTGATCTCATCTACTGTGATAAACATTAGGGCAACATGAGCAGCTTTAGAAAGACATTAGAATCATTGAGGTTTGAGACAACCCATAACTGATAATATAAGTTCATGCATTCATGTAGTAATTATTGAGTAGTCCCAGGTTAATACTAAGTGAAACTTAAAAAGCGATCTTTCCTCAAGATAACTTATGGTCATCCAGTTGAAGATGTTCATGAACAGATCTTTGACAACTGTGACATGAATTCACCTGCTCAATTTATGCAGCATACGACCTATACTGCACTGAAGGTGAGTAACAATAACCACGTTCTTGCTTTCACTGAGAGGGGCGCAGAAAGTAAAATCATATAAATAAACAGTTACACTGTGCAATAAAATTGACTTGGGAAAAACAAATACATGCTTAAAAAGAAAATGATTTGGAAGAAGCTATCAGAGAATGCTTTGTTGGCCAGGTGTATTGACATTAAGAAGAAAAACATTGATGAAAGGCATGAGAAAGTGCAGAGGGATCTATGTGTACACACGCAGGGTCTTAGTCTATTGGTGCTTCTACAAAAAGAATATTTTAAGTTTTTAATCATATAGATAATAAATCTTTATTCCTGACAGTGCTTGCTATCACTTGAATGTGCCCCAAAGACCAGGTGTTGTCTACCTGGGGCTCCTTCTGCAGTGCTGTTGGGAGGTGGTGGACCCCTTAGGAGGTGAGGGCTTGTAGAACACAGTTGGGCTACTGGCCAGTCCCTTGAGGGGATGTTGGGAGGCTGGCTCTTTCTCTCCTTTGCTTGCTGGTGTCAAGAGGTGAGCAGCCTCTTCTGCCATACAGTCTGGCAAGTCACACTGTACTGTAGAGGCCTAAAGGAGCAGGGCCAAATAATCATTGACTGAAGGCTTTGGAATCATGAACCAAAAAACACCTTTCATTCTTCCAAGTTGTTTACTTCAGATAATTTGTCACAGCAACAGAAAACTGACCTCTATAGTCCTGGAGGCTAGGAATCCCCAAATCAAGACTAGTAGATGTGGGTTGTACTGAAGGCTCATGTACTCATCCATTGTATTCCAGCCTTCTCACTGTATCCCCACATGGATGTGGTAGCTAGGGGGGATATCTGAGATCTCTCTTACAAGGATTCTTATGCCCTTAATGAGGGTCCTACCTTTATTCCTACCAGAGGCTTCACATCTTAATCCCATCACACAGGGTATTGGCTTCAACATGAATTTTGGGGAGACAGAAATATTACTGGATTGCAGGCTCTGATAAGGTTGAGCTGAGTTTCATGTGTTTGAGTAACTTGCATTTCTATTTTTCAAACGTTTTGGTATATCTTTTGCCCATGTTTGGATAATTTTATTGAGGAAGCATCTTGATTTTTTGAAAACTGTATACCTGTGTTATACTTAGTCTTGAAACAATCTTTTCTCATTTTGTTACCTATATTTTAGCACTTTTAATAAACAGTTCTTAGTTCTTAGTTGGTCATACTTATTAGTCTTTGTGTTCATGGTTTATTGCTTTTGTGTCTGTCTAGAAATCTTTCCCTGTGCTGATGTTATGAACTTACTCTCCTGTGTTGTATGCTAAATATAATTTTGATCTTGTTAACTGAATCTACCTGTCACCTGTTAGAAATTCATCTGTTTCAAATGTGAACTTTCCTTATATTACTTCTAATTTATCTGCTAGGTTGGTGAAAATTCACATTTCTGAAAAGCAATTTTTGAGGCAATATTGAAGATATCTACTTAGGAATGGGAATATCAATGAGTATATGAGGAAGTGATATCTACAATTAAATGTATATCCAAATGTATTTCATTTGTGCCATTCTGCATATGTTCAGGGAGAAATAAATGAGTAAGAAAAACAATTTAGAAATAAGAAAGAAAGGGTGTGATCCATGTCATTTGTTGGAGACATGGGCTTGCTTTTTTTTTTTTTTTTTTCTGAGACAGGGTCTCACTTTGTAGTTCAGGCTGGCCCTGAGCTCACCATGTAGTCCGGGCAAACCTCGAACTCAGCAATCCTCCTGCCTCTGCCTCCCGAGTGCTGGGATGACAGGCGTGAGCCACCACGCCCAGCACTGTGGTATGTGGTATTGATTGCTGGTGGGTGTGAGTGACCACGCCCAGCATTGTATGTGGTCACCAGGATCGAACTCAGGACCTTGCACTTGCGAGGCAGGCACTGGAACCACTGAGCTAAATCTCCGGCCCCGACATGGGTTTACTTTATAGTTAACTGATTTTTTTTTTTTTTTTTTGAGACAGGGTCTCACTTTGTAGTTCGGGCTGGCTCTGAGCTCACTATGTAGCCTAGGCAAGCTTCGAACTCAGCAATTCCCTGTCTCTGCCTCCCGAGTGCTGGGATTACAGGCATGAGCCACCACGCCTGGCACAGTGGTGTGTGGTATTGATTGTTGGTGGGCGTGAGTCTCCACGCCCAGCATTGTATATGGTTTCCGGGGATCCAACTCAGGACCTTGCGCTTGTGAAGCAGGCGCCAGAACCACTGAGCTAATCCTCCGGCCCAATAGTTAGCTGATTTTAATGAAGATTTGGAAATGGAAGTGAAAGCATTTCAAGGAAGGATAGATGGAGAAAGATGTAGGGAAATGGGGAGAAGCTTTAACATGAAAAGTAAGGTTAATTTTATATTTCTTTGGTAAGAAGAACAGAGATGCAGTGAACTGCAAATAGTAGATAAATGAAAATATTTTACTTAGCTTGGATAGGTATGTGCACACACAGGGTTGGATGTGAAAGTTAATCTTATGTGGTTATTCTTGGTGTTTGGAACTTAAGCAAAGATTTTAAATGGTGTAAGATCTGAGTTGAGAATTTGTTCCATTTTCTCTGTCATTCTCTCTTAGAGCTTGTACTATCTTCCATAGGACAGATGCAAACGAAAGATTAAACATTCTTACTTCTCTGATAACCCAGTAAAAGACAAATGTTATGTAAAGGTTTATATTTTAAATTTTTTTCATTACCATTCTATTTGTCAAGTAAACATAAAAAGTAGCCATTCAGTTGGTGTGTGACATTCCAGTTTCCATGGTGAATTACTTAGGAAAATTGATCATTAATGTAACTTGTTTAATTTATGAATGACATATCTGTGATTTGATATGTTTTAATGCCAACATGTTGGTATATATAGGTAAAAATAAATGTTGGCACCAAAGGAATGCAGATCATACTAAAATGTAAAAGTATTTCAGGCAAAGTTACAGGAACTCAAAGGATATTTTGGGCTTATTTATTCCAACCTATTTTTTTTAAATGAGTGATGAAATTAGACAATTTAACCATGATCACACAAAATTTTTAGTGATGGAGAAACTCAATATTGCATGTGTTCATATAAGATAGACAGTAGAGACTTGAGGTAACACACATGTTCATTAGGTGCTGCTGGGCAGGTGAGCACGCGGGTGATCATGGAATTGTGCTGCTCTGAACTTTCCTCTAAGTGCCCCTTCCCTGGCTGCGGTGGATTGAATCAATGGAGGTTTTCAGCCACACCCAGCTCTGCTCTATTCAGGGTTATATTGTATCCATGACTATTCTCACGTGCTGTGAGAAAAGATTTTACAAATGTGGGAGTGATAAGAAAACTTGCGTTGAAAACCCAAGTAACTTCGGCAGACTCAGCTTAGGGATTTTCTCAGAACAGGAAGTTTCTGTGGTATATGAAGTATTTTGATGTGGAAATATCTTTTTTTTTTTTTTTTTTGAGACAGGGTCTCGCTTTGTAGTTCAGGCTGGCTTTGAACTCATTATTAGCCCAGGCAAGCCTCGAACTCAGCAATCCTCCTGTTTCTGCCTCCCCAGTGCTGGGATGACAGGCGTGAGCCACCACGCCTGATACTGTGGTATGCGGTATTGATTGCTGGTGGGCGTGAGTCTCCACTCCCAGCACTGTATGTGGTTTCCGGGGATCGAACTCAGGACCTTGTGCTTGCAAGGCAGGCACCGGAACCACTGAGCTAACCCTCCGGCCCTGATGTGGAAATATCTTAATCGCGATGTAAAAATGTCAGGTGTTCTTGGGGGCGTTTTCTCTGCCAAGATAAATTGCAGTTTTGCTCCCCCCCCCCCACCAGGTTTCAAAATGAAAGTTTCAGAGGCAGCAAATAGCTGATAAATAGAACAGCAGTGAACTTGCTTTGCCTTATTTATAACTGTGTGGAAGATTCTGAGTATTTTCAGTGCCTGTCTTAAGAAACATATAACTTGAGAATAAATGTAGTTTTATGAACTAATGGTTACTACGGGATTTTATCTTCTGCCAATGACTAGCTCTGTGATCTGGGTCAAATTACTAATACTTTCTGTGCTTGTTTTCGTTTCAAATAAATGAGGCACATGGTAGAAGCTGTTTCCTTTCCTGTGCATCTGTTCCAGCTGTATTTTTAACTTTTTATTAAAACATATAGTTTTAAATCATCTTAGAGGGTGGATACATGTACATAATGTAGTTTAGTTTTTTAAAAAATATTTTTCTTTCTTGGAAATCCCTTCCTACTGATGTTTGGGATTTCGGTTTGTAATAAATCATGCAAGACTGTTAAAAAAAATGTCAGACAAATAGTAAACGTTCAGTTAGTTGTATTATTATTTGATTCAAATGTCCAACAGTTTATGGTAGAAAATTCACTCAGTCATCATTATTAGTTGTCACTAGAGTAATAATTTTCAAATCTGTTGACACTCTGGAGCAGTGTTTATTAGTTGCCTATCCAGAGACACAAGTTAGCGTGTGTCTCCTCTGAGTGCAAGTGTGGGACCGTGTTCTGGGTAACGCCTCTTCTGCGAGCTCTGGGTATGCTGGGTGTCTGTCCTTTCTTTGGGATTCCAGGAAGTCTGCTTCGAGGGGAATCTCTGCCCTTGAAACTGGCTCCACCTCAAGATGGGTCTCTTCCTGGTGGAGTTGCGCTCTGCTGTGTGTGGATAGCACATTTCCTTTATTCTTTCATCTGTTGACAGACCTATACGCTGCTTCCACGATTTAGCTCTGATGAGTTGTGGTGCCCTGAACATGAGTATGTCTGTATCAGTGTACTATGATGTCTCTAGTTCTCAAAAATGGAAACGAGCCAGAAAATGGAGTAATAGGGAAGAGAGGAATGAAACAAAGAATTAAGCTGTGTTATGGACATGTACCAATGCCCCATGAGGAATGTAATCATTACGTACTGCAAACATGTACTAATTAAAAATTTTAAAATCCATGCAAT
Source organism: Thryonomys swinderianus (assembly GCA_004025085.1). Classification (NCBI taxonomy): domain Eukaryota; kingdom Metazoa; phylum Chordata; class Mammalia; order Rodentia; family Thryonomyidae; genus Thryonomys; species Thryonomys swinderianus. The sequence continues at coordinate 8,864 of PVIC010011040.1, forward strand.
GGTCACTTTCCTCCAAGGACGAAATTTTAGAATTTTAGTTTTATGTGTTAGTTGTCAGGCAAGGAAAAAAATATTAATGCAGTAATTCCAAAATCATAAAAGAGCTCCATAGCTACAAGGTCAGTGATCCTTAAAAAAGAAAGCTATTTAATGTAGCTAGTATGTGGTTATCAGCCGAGCTGGGGGCAAAGTCATTTTGATAATAAGCCAGTAATCACTAACTGAATGTAAATTTCCAATCAGATTTGTGGAAGATCAGGAGTCCATCTATTCTTATAGTAAAGAGAAGAAAATAACAATTCGTGTACCAATAAAGGAACGCTCTTAACAATCATTTGTGCACAAAGATGTCTTACTGTGAATTGAGAATATATCCTCGTAGACCACATTTTAGACTCAGAAGTCACTTTGTCTCAACTATTGTAGTTTGACTCAGCAAGATCAAAGCCATTAGTCAGTGTGGTGAAATCTTTCCTGTGAACAAGGTCTGTGAGGGTCACAGTTACCCAGCAATTCAATCTTCATTACCTGTCTTTCTTTAAAGTAGAAACCTACTTAGCTCGTACTTCAGCAGTGTGTGTCTCTAATAGGCTGGCCATATGGCGATCCCAGGGAGTGAAAAAGTGTGACATGGCGAGTTGGATCCATTCTGCTACCCTTTAAGCTTGAGCTCCACAGCTACAGGGTCAATTGCCCTCATCACGCAATAGTTTCCACCTAGAGTGCGACACAAAAGTCTATTTTCGTCGTCGGTTCTGAAGAGGTGAAACTCCAGGGTTCATCGCTCCATGTGGACAGTGAAAAGCGTGCCATGTCCGTCCGAGACGAGAGCTCCTGCTTTCCTCCGGGGCCATCATCGCCTGTGCTTTCTTTGCTGTGCGGAGCACCGTCACCCTTCCACAGTCGGCTACGTTTCTGCATGTGAAGCCCTTGTGGGCCCTCTGGGATGAGAGACACTCCCCTTGCTAAGTGCCAGCCATTTTTATTGTTATCGTTGTTATTAAGTGAGTTTCCTAAGTCATATCCACTAAGATGGCATTTTGAAAAATGACATATTGCTGTGGTGTACTGGGAAATGCTGTTGCTAGCTGGGTGTTTGATGCTGACCTCATAGTGTTGCTTTTGTGGTGGTGCTTTGGGGAACTACACTCCTCTCTGGTGGTTTCATATGCCCACAGGTAGAAAGCTACTAAGGGAACAGTGGTGGACAAAAGCAGATGGCAGACACTTTATGACTGGCCCTCTTCTATCTTAGGCATGTGCTGTTTAAGAGGGTGTGTAATCCCTGTACATAAAGACTGGCTCTTGAGAGCAGTGCAGAGTGATGATATTTACACACCATTCTTTGAGAACCATTAGAGTAATTGCTTTAAAATGCACTGTGTTAGCTGCATCAGTTCTAAGCAGTATGCCAAGTTTGTGGAAGCATGGCTTTTCTACTTAATTTCCAGAGGGAATTTGTGTAATGCCTTTCATTATGTGCTGGTGAAATCCGCAGGGCATATACACCTGGTATTAGGCAACTCTATAGAATGAGAATCCAGGGAACAATGTTATCCAAATTTTCATAGCACTGAGACAAATCATGAAGATATATTAAAGGTATAACTCTCTAAATATTCATTTGATTATAATGATAGTTAACCTAAACTGGAAAGGCTTCCGTGAAAAATTTCTGAGGCCCTGTATTGGTGCACTGGGCTCAGAGTGATGTAATTTAACACTGTAGAAGGAAGGCAATTGAAAAGAGGTTGTTTTTACTTTCTTCCGCATTACACCTGGCAAATTCTGACTCTCCCAGAAAAGGGACTAAACCATGGCGGCCCTGGGTGAGTCTTAGGCAGTGGTCTCAGTGCAGGCATTGCTTTGGAAGCAAATGCTACATAACCCTCACATCGTGTATCCAGCCAGCACTTACCGAATAAAAATCCAAGCGATGGTGATGGACTCCTAGACTAGGGCTAAATGCATTTCTTCAGAGATCATACAGAGATGACATAAAGGCATTTGTAAGCCAGACGGGCAGCATCTGGATGGTGGGTCCCGTGTATGTGTTTATATAACCCACCCTGATTCAGAGAGAGGCCTCAGCAGACTCAAAACGGATCACTTGGATTTGATTTTCATTGAGCCGTAGAAAATGTAAGGCTTTATTCCAGGTGTTTTGTGTATGTTAAAAATCGATGAAAACAAGTCTTTATTATTATTATTATTATTAAAAGAAAAGACCGAGCAGATGTATATTGGTTCATTATCCTTTCTGTCTCTTAATACAAGTAAGCATAGACCAGATGTTCTTTACCAATAGAAAACTGAAGGGGAAAGAGAATTTGATCACAAATTCCTTGTGGAAAATTTGAGGTTATTTAAAGAATTCTAGACTTAGTATTTGTTCTTAATCAGGCCCGGAGCTACCTGTCAATGCCTGCTGTCATTAAGAAAAAAGTCTCCCAAATTCATGGAAAATTAATGGCTAAGGGCCAGGGATTTAGCTCAAGTGGTACTGCACCTACCTTGGAAGCACAAGGTCCTAAATGTGATTCCTGGTACCACCAAGAAAAACCCAAAAAACAAAAAACAAACAAAAAAAAAACAGCTAACCAAAGTAGCTAACCCTTATTTTCAAGAAATTATGTAAAATACATATATATATGATATATATATCACATATATATGTTATATATATGTTATATATATCATATATATATGTTATATATATCACATATATATATGATATATATATATATATTAAACTGAGTAAAGAGCATCCAGATTTTACATATAAGTACTGTGCACTAACCGACTGTGCCATTGGAGCTCCTGAATTTTTCATATAATAAAGGAATGAAATGAACATGTGCCTAGTTTTGAAGATTACCTGTTTCAGTTCCACTGGAAAACTTAGGATGACACGGGAACATTTATGAGACATAAATCCTCCCGACCCCTCCCACAGTTAAGTGTTTCTCTTTTATTGTGAACTAAACCAGAGAAATACCATGACATTGTACTCCGAGGTACTTCCTTAAACAGCCAGTACATATGATGATTTTTGATAAAAGTGACAGTGTGTAAATTATGTCACTTAATTAGGTGTGTTTTTGGTAGCCCAAAGCCTTGCACGCTCTTCTTCCCTTGGCGTGATTGAGAACAGCTGGATCTATGTTCCACTGCCTGTCGAACGGACACCGAGGCTGGGACTGCGGTGACTGACCCTGCTAACCCGCAGGTTCATGAGTGCACAAACCCCACTGTCATCTCTCCACACCGGGCGGGAATCCAGGAAGGAAGTGGAGATGCCAACTGTGTCAAACGTGTGCAGACCACCCACTGAACGACAGTTCTGTTGTAGTGTTATGATGAATTGTGGAAAGATTCACAGCTTTTTATCAATAAATTATACATGAAAGTGACTTGCCTGTATTTCCATCTAGGCTTAATTATACTATAGTACATGTGTTTATAGAGACTATACTGAAGAAACCATAGATTTAAGAATTATATTATTGATTATGAAATTTTCTTTCTGATTATCAATTTCAATATTCTGTAGCCTCCTAACAAGAAGCTTATGCATAGGTGTGATTTCTTTTTTCTTAGTAGTATTGTTTTCATTTTATTGCAATGGATGAGGAGAACACTATTTTAACTTTAAATATTTAAGTAGTTAAGTGATTTGTTCTGATACTACTTGTGATATATTTATTCATCTTTTTCCCATCCTTTAATTCCCTTTCCTCTAAAAATTAAAAAAAAATCACCATTATTTTTGGCATATCAACTTTAATTATAATTTTCTGCTTTGTTATTGTTTTCTCTATATTCATCTTTAATTTTCTTTCCTGCTTCAGCTGAGTCATTTTGCAAAATCAGAGCTTACATTTTGTTTTTCACTAATGCTATTAAATATTTTATTATTTTTCATAAATTTCACTTGATACTATGAATGGAAATACCGTTCAGTAGTAATGAGATAGAAGCAAGTGATGAAACTGTTCAGCCAACATAGTGCTATTCTACAGTGGACACTTTGTAATTTGGTGATCTACATTTTTCAAAAATGTATTATAAAAGAGATTTTGAAAATGAATGTTTACTCAGATTGCTGTCTTTCTGTAAACTCATAGCTATGTAATTTTAATCTTTATAGATCCTTTCTAAATTTGTTATTTACAAAAGTTTGTATTCTCTTGTAGGCAGGATGGTGCATAACCTGTCTTGAACAATTGAATATAGGACTAATCTGTCACACTGGAAAGTAGAAAACACATTCTGAAGGATAAGAGAGAGTCACAAAGCTCAGTGTACCCAGAACCAGACAACTTTGGGCTTATGGTGCTTAGTTTAAACTTGCAATTTGAAAACTCCATGAGTTGAGATTTTAGAGGATAAGTAGAAGAAAGCATACTGGAATAAAAAGAATGCTTCTTTTTTGGAACAAATGTAAGGATTATGGGTATCTGTTTTGTCCCTTACTAATTATGCTACTTTAGCTAGATTTCTTAATCTTTCTGAGCCTGTTTTATTTTACATTAAATGATTATGAAAATAATTAAATGTAGATAACATGCAGGCACCAGTGCAAGGTTCTTTCATGTGCTATACCATGAAAAATTGGGAATTTCATGACACTAAACCTTTAGATAGACATTGAAGAATATTTCTGTGGCTTTTATTGAACCATATAATTTTATGTCAATTATATATTTTCAAGGACTATTTTAGTTTAAGAAAAGGCTAACTTTGCATTGTGTCCCAGATTTAAATGGAAATATTAAAGAAATATTTTTCTATATATTTAGCGAACAGTGAAAACCCAATGATTGGTGGGGAACACAGGTGTCACATGTATATGAAGAGAGTCAGTGAAGAAGAAATGAATGTAGTACATCAGATATTTATGGGAATTAATTTAATATTATGCATGTTGCTTGATACCTTGTGAAAGTACACAGGGGAATTTTGAATTCTGGAGAGTTGAAACATGGGAAGAAGAAGAAAAACTTCATGTGGAATTAGAAATAGATGACTCTGGAGTAAGATTTTTATAGGCAAAAGGTGTCTTGTGTGTTATGCTGATTTCTGGTGAGAAACTGTGATGCACAAATACTTAAAGGAAGGTGGCCCAAAACTTCCTCTAATTAAAAATTTTATCAAGCATATTGAATTAAATGCTTAATTTTGTTTTTTTTTAAAAAATCACCATTAAAAAGCTTGGGGACCGTGTTTTACTGGCTGGAGTCCCGGCCTTGTAACCTCTCTGGGGAGCTATGGGAGTTTTAGATACGTGAAGGGAAAAGAAGAGATCAAATTGGATGTTACAATGAAATTGATCTGGATTTGAAATGAATTTGGTATCCAATCTATTCCTCATTTTAATTTATGTCTTTGGGGAAAATATAGGTCTTGCTTTAATTTTATTTGCACACACCTAGAAGTACTGTAATAGATGGATGAAAGAAAGCGAGGCTATAAATAAACACACTTGTCATTGCTGCTAAGTGAATTCTACAGTTATATATTGTTAAAGTAGTGGCTTTGAATGAATATATTAACTAGTGAAAAATCAAAGATTGCGATTCTACTGAAGTTCAATTTATTATACTTTTCGGGAAGTAAAATAACTATGATCTTTCATTTAATTTGTATTGTGTAGTGGCTAGCACAGCTGCTTATGGTTCCTCTGAAATGACAATGCACTATCTTCTGGCCCTTGTAGCCTGCACTTTAATATGCATAAATCCCGCTATGCTGAATGGTTGATGCTTTTAAGATGAGATGGTGACTTTCTTGACCTATTTGTTGATTTATTTTAGCAACTGAGAAAGTAGCAAACCACTGAAGTTAGATACTATTAGTCTTTGCTTGCTTTTCTGTTTTCTCTGTAATTTCTATTCGTAAAACTAAAAGAGAGAGCATTCTAATGAGTATGACAGTAATGGAAACATTTTAAATCGGATGTGTGGAGAGTACGAAATTGCTTGTGTTTCATGGCATGAATATAGTGAATAATCATTTAAAAATACTTCTCTGTAAATCACTTGGAAATTCCTGTATCATCTTAATATGAATGTTTTGAAGGCATAAGTTTTTCTTTCTTTTTAAATAAGGGTTTATGTACCTGAAAAATAGCATGCAGCATTACTTTGGGGAGATATAAACTTATACACATTTTAACAATTAGATTTAAGTTTTCCAAGGAAGTTAATTTTTTTTTCTTGAGATAGGGTCTTGCTTTGTAGTTCAGGCTGGCCCTGAGCTCATTATGTAGCCCAGGCAAGCCTCGAACTCAGCAATCCTCCTGTCTCTGCCTCCTGAGTGCTGGGATTACAGGCGTGAGCCACCACACCCGGCCCAAGGAAATAAATTTTTAAGTGAGAACATATTTTGCTTTGGTTTTAAACTAGACAACACTGGGAAAGAGAAAATCTTCAAATTTTAGTCTTTTGCTTATTGTACCTTGTGCCCATTTCTTTGTTTTGGAATTTTTGGAACCGTGGAGCCAAGTAAATGTTTAAATGACCATATATAATTATCCTCTTCTTGGAATTGAAATTCTGGTGGGCAGTAAATGGCAATTCAGATAGTACTATTTTTTAAAAGTATTTTCATAAATATAAATTAAAAAGTTAAAACTTTAAAATTTATTGATTTGAATTAAAGTAGAGGTCCTACTGCAGTTCATTTTCTCTGCCTTATCCAAAAATTTGCAAATATGGACTAGACTGATGAGTATCTCCAGCATTTGGACTTTAAAAAATTAATTGGCATTAACAATTATAATTCTACAATTATCCATTTGTTTAGCCATCAGACATTTACCAGTCATATCAGTCATAAACATATTAGTTACCAAACATGGCAACCTAAACAACGTTTATTATCTCACACAAATTCTGAGGGTCAAGGTCTAAAAGAAGCTTAGCTCAGGGGTGATCCTAAGGTTATACTGGGGGTCATGTCTGTGTTGTCAGCTGAAGTGTGCACTGTCCTCAGTATTCATTTCCTAGTTTACCCTTGTTGCTATTTGTCGGTGAGACCAGTTTGTCAGTGTGTGGGTCTGCTTAGGATGTGCCAGTTATTTCTTTCCAAGATGAAATAGTCCAGAAGAAAGAGCGTACCCTGCACATAAGCTCTAGCGTCTTTGGTAACCTAATGTAGGAAGTAACAGTCACCGCTTTCGCTTATGTACTCTTGTTACCTGGACCAACCCTGTTAGGTCTGGATGTGGATACTGGGAAGTATGGAAAGCATTGGGAACAACATTCCAGGCTTATTTCCATATTCATGTATCCAGATAATATTAGATACTAGACGAATGTAGATGTTGCACAGATTTCTACTCTTAATATTTCGGACAGTTCAAGATCAAGTCAGTTCTTGTTTACACTGTCCTCGTTCTAGCACGAAAACACTCAAAATTAATGTCATTCACAAAGTTTCACATCTGGAGAGATATTTTAGGAATAATTTAAAACATAGGTCCTTAAAGAATAATTTATGATGAAATAACTTTATTTGTGAAGTACTAAGCCGGACAAGTCAAAATTATTTTTTTTTTTTTTTTTTTTTTGAGTCAGGGTCTCGCTTTGTAGTTCAGGCTGGCCCTGAGCTCACTATGGTGCCCAGGCAAGCCGCTGCGAACTCAGCAATCCTCCTGTCTCTGCCTCCCGAGTGCTGGGATGACAGGCGTGAGCCACCACGTCCGGCATTGTGGTATACGGTGTTGATTGTTGGTGGGCGTGTCTCCATGCCCAGCATTATATGTGGTCACCGGGGATCGAACCCAGGTCCTTGCGCTTGCAAGGCAGGCACCGGAACCACTGAGCTAACCCTCCGGCCCACAAGTCAAAATTATTAAATGAAAAGCTCCGTCTCCCAATGGAGAGGCAGTTTCTGTTAACAGTGCTTTTTCCCTTAGGCTTGGAACCCAGTCCACTCAGTAACGTCTTTCAGTCCCATCTTGAGACATTTAGTTTCTTTAGAAGTTGTTCAATTTATATGGTTAGTGGACTCATATACGTGAAAATTAATTTTTGCTATAGAGTTTCAGATGAAGGTAATAGCTTGCTGGAGTTTTAGTTAACTTTTCCGGGTTGACCGCTTATTTAGTCTTTTATATCCTTTTTTTTTTTACCATGAAATAAAACAGTGAGAAAGAAATGGTTAAGCTTGTTGTTAGTTTTGCTTTTTAAGAGCTACTTCATGTCCGTGAAGGCCTCTTTTTCCGTAGGATGTGACTACTGAACAATAGGGTTCGTGCAAATAAAATTTCTTTCATTTTCCATTTTACAACTATCCACTTCCACAAACATTGATTAAATGTATGTAAGACAGATGTACAATATTGATCTTATGTGATGCCAGTTTCTGAAAATCATATATTAGTTTTTTTGTGTGTTTCACTGGATCTGCTACATAGACATTCATGTCCACTGGGCATGAAAACTCTTCTCCATGATGAACGTCTGAGAATCTGGATGGCACTGAACCATAACCTTATAGAGATTATGGTTTCTTCTAGTCCTACATATCAATTATAAAGCTTAATTTATAAATTAGGCACAACAAGGCATTAATAGCAATAATAAAAATAGAACATTTATCAATATACTGTAAGAAAAATTATATGAATTTTGTCAGTTATTTTTGATCTTTGTAAATTCTGCATACAATTAGTTTTTCTTATTGAGAATGTTTGCCTTTTTTTTTTTTAAACTGAAATACTACATAGCTTCTCTTTCACCTCAGTCATCATTCATTGGTGCAAAGTTCTTTACAACTTTTTTAATTTATCCCATTTATGGAACCTGTAGTGATTTCATATCTTTCACTATTAATGTCAGTAATTTATTTCCTTTCTTACATATCTGTTAAGGATTAATGGGTTAATGTATTATTTATTTATTTGTTCACTTGACTGATAATTGATTTCTTTGATTTTTCTCAATTGCTTTCCTATCTTTGACTGTATTGACTCTTTTTCCTATTTTCTCTTTTACTTTTACTTGCTCCTGGTTTCTTAATCCTAAAGTTGGGATCATTGGATCCATTTTTAATGAAGGAATTTAATACTATAAATTTCTCTGTAAGCAATAATTTAGCTTTATTCCGGAAATTGTCAGTTTGGTGAGGCCACTGTTAAAGGTCCTAGTCAGTTTACTTGAAGGGAGATAACCCTGTATTTTCTGCATAGACCTGATTCAGGGTTGAAAGGTCATGATAGTCAGAATGAGGCTTCCTCTAGAGAAAGAAGATACACTATTACCTGTGCCCAGTGAGTCTAGGTTGATTATGTTCTTGTGTTTCCACCTCATTCTCTTGTGATATGCTTATCTCTTTCCTTCAATGCCCAGTGAGTCTCAGCTGGATGCCAAATAGTTTTATTGTTTGAGAGAAAAAATCTTGCTATATTCTCCAAGCTGGATCAGAACTCCTGGCTCTAGTGGTCCTCCTGCCTCTCTTGGGCTCAAGTGATCCTTCTGCACTAGCTCTAGAGTACTTGAGGCCAAAGGCACCCATTAGATGGTAAACATTTTGAATCTGGCCTGTTGAGTGCTCCTTATGGTTCTGTGCCTGTCAATATTCTTGCCTTTTATTCTCAGACACAGTTAATTTCTTTGGAACCACTTCAATCCATCAGCATCTTGCTTTTCAGATTTGTTTTACAGTGGGGCTGCACCTCTTCTCAGTCGAAGGTTAATTACACTTGTATAACCGGAGCAAGATTTCAGTGCTATATATTACTGGCCATGTTCCTTGGTCCTTTTCAAGCCTGAATCAGTAATGTTGCATATAGAAGTACAGCATCCATCAAACGATCATTATTGCAATGAAGAGTAGCAGGTCAGGAAGATAAATATGTTTGTGTAGCTATATCTTCCTTATCAAACTGACCTCTACATTTTATTTTCACACGAGTTAAAATAAACTATTAAAGCATACATCACTATTTATGAGGGGTTTTCTTTGCTATTATGTTGATTAATTCCATAATATGGCTAAATTGAAAAGTCATATAGGGAGAACGTTATTAAACTGAGCTCCCACTTCAGTCTGAAAGACAATGGATGCTTATCAGCTATTGGACCAGGCCAATGTGATAGGCAAGATTTTCATTGTTTACCTATGAGGAAAGATAATGAATACTTAGAAAGTCATCCCTTTAGAAGAAAATTAGAATAAGGTTTTTTGCTTTATGATCATAAGTTTTGTGCTTTGTTTTATGTGCTCTAAATTTTATCCAAAATTAATAAATACAAATTAGAATTTATGTAAAACATTCCCATTTTTTATTCAAGATTTGAGAATCAGTAATAGAAAGTGTTTGAGATCATTGTATAGAGCCCCTTTTCATCTTTCTTTAATATATTAGCATAATACTGTTACCTTATGCTTTATTATTGCTGTTAGCATATTTTGTGAACATCTCAACTATTTTCAGTATGTAAGTAAACCATCATGAAAGTTAAAATTTCCTAATGGCTGTATATTGCTGCCTAAGTTAGATCAGTGGATTTCATTTCTCATAGAGAACATTTATTTTTAAAAATCTCCTTAGAGTCATTAACTTTAAGGTCAAGTGAACTCAAAATAGTACACCTCCTGTTTGTACAACGCTAAAATGAAAGGGTGAGAGGGTTATCAATAACTAGAAGTATTTAGGTATTCATTTTGCCTGAAATTTTAGTTTCTTTTGAATAAGGTTACATTGATATTTGTACTCTACAGAATACAGTCACTAATTCTAATCTATATTTAATCAGCCATAGTGACTCAGATTGGTGAATCATTCTAAAATAGAATTTCAGGATAGTAAGCTATTTTTAAATAAACTCTCTTCCTGTCCTGCAAAGGAAGTTGGATTATGAAAAATGTCCAACTAAAATGTTTTAAGTTTGAATAAGTTTAAAATAGCAAAAAGTATTTTTTCTGAGAGCATGAATTTTTAAAGTGTTTGATTTTTATTAGTTACATTAAGAATGAGGATGTGTCTTATAAATTCAGTGATTGCTTATTACCTGGGTAGGAGGTAATGGTTGTCAACCACCCATGGCAGGCTGGCCATAGGCTCCTGGTCCTCACACTTGGTGGGCTCCAGAGCGCCCCCAGCGATCAATCCAGCTCTTACTTTGCCTTGCATTAGCATCTTTTGTCTTCTAAATTTATTCATTGTCATTACTTATACATATTTTAATCATTATTCAGTACTGATGCATCTATCATGCCTTGGATTTTGTCGAGTTATGTTATTAGTTTCCTTATCATTCTGGTTTAATATTTTTCATTTAATTGATTCCCTCCAGTCCCTCTGCTTTTACGCAGTGTCTCCAAATTCCATACAGACGACAGTCACTGCATCAGCCGGATGCTTCTCCTTATCCCCCACTTACAGGCCCGCTATTCGCCAAGCCTGACTCAGGGCCACCGCTTGCCTGAAGCCTGGGCCCTCAGTAATCGATAGCAAATGAACCATTTCTCGCCTAACATTTTAAACATATATTGTGTTTCTCGTTGTTTTGCTATTTGAAGTGATTTGAAAATATATTTTGAAGGCTGCTATAACAGGATATGGATATTATTTTCCTACTATTCTGGAATTTGCTGATTGATACTCAGAATATTCAAAGCTATAGTCAATATTAATTTATATTGCCCTTATAATTTACCTTTTTATTCTCTTCTATATTTCTATTCATGATCATTTTTTGGCCTGCCTGAAATGTGAGATTTCTAGTGTATCAGTTTTTGTTTTCTCAACACATCTTAATGTGCCTTCATTTTGAAAACATCCTTTATGGACATAGACCTACAGCTTGACTATTACTTTCTTTTAGAAATTTAAAGCTTCCATTCCTTCATCCTTGGGAAAAGTTTTATCATTGGTGTTAAACTGTCAGTTTACAACAATGTCCTGATTACTTCTGGGGATTTTCTCTGTTGTTACTTTTAAAGTATATAATATTCTACCTGTGATTTTCATTGAATTTATCTTCCTTAGGATTTACTTAATTTTTATTAACCTGTCAGTTAATAAATTTTCATTGGTATTAGAAAATTCTCACTATTACTTTTTCAAATGTTACTTCTGCTCCTTTCTTTCTGTCTTCCTTTCTTTATATACCAGCTGGGGCAAAAAAAAAAAAAAAATCCGGGGAGCATTTAAATTAAAAGTGATCACAGAAAAGGAGCTGTTACTATTAATTCTCCTCAATATTCCCCCAACACAGTTACTCCGTTTCTCTGGCCGCTTTCAGAAGCAGTTTGGAGTCCAGCCCTCACTTGTGAGTGTGTTTAGTTGTGCTGTTATTACTTCCTCTTCCACAACTAATTCACAACATTTACCTTTCATGGTTATTTTGGTTTTGGAAATAGCCAGAAGTCACATACACGTTCCAGACCTGGCGACAAAATTTCCATGTGCAAAATGGAGCTTTGTCATGAGGGGGGATGAAGCCCTTTGCCCATTTCTCCAGCCATTTTCTATGGACATCATTTCTGAAATGACCCAATGTGCCCTTCTTCAGAGGCTAGCGTAGTGTTCCTGGTACGATCTCAGATCTGACAGTTGCATCAAGGTCAGAAAGTACAAGCAACATCGCCTTGTTGTTGGATCTTGATTGACACCTCTCGGCACAGGCAGAATCGGTGACTTTCATGGAGACCTCTGACCTTGGCTCCGGATTACAGCCGTAGCCCCAAGTCTCATCTCCTATGATGACGTTCCTTAAAAAGGTAGAGCAGAGTGGCACAGTGCACAGCTCTACTGAGGTCAATAAGTGCCACTGCCTTTGTTTGACAGTCACAGTATGTGGAACGAACGTCACATTCACTTGCCTCATGTTCAAATCTGCTGTTACACTTTGAATGGGAGCCGAAGAGATATGTAGACTGTCAGAAATTTCCCTGGTAGCCAGTGGCCTGCTGGATCAAATCACTTCACACATGCTCCACATTCCCTCGGGCTTTTGATGCTGAAGAACATTTTGCTCTTTCTTCATCTTCAACCAATTCACAAACATTATGAATCACTCGAGCCACTTGTAAATCACCCTTAAGGTCGTAGCAGCATCACTGTAAACTAATTTCAGGATGTCACATACTTATTTAGCATTTTTTTTTGCAGTTTGAATCAAATTGTATATTAACGCACAGTTCGTGATGCACGTTTTGTGACATTACGCTCCTCTCAGCTCTAGCTGGCAGCTGACTGACTCCGCGCCGGGCCTTCTGCAGTTTCTCACAGGTAAGGTACTAAGGAAGCGCCGCCCCTTGATTTGCGGATCCCGCCTCGTGCGGGGTGTCGCTCTGTGACAGCTTCCGCTGTACGTTTTGCTCCTGTGATCCCAAAACTTACGTGGTGAAGTTCTTGAAAGTGCCCCACATTTTTCTGATACTTCGTTATGTTATATCATTTTCTCCTCTGTGTTCAGTTCAGACATTTTATAGACATATCTTCCGTGTGATCAATCCTGTGCTCTGCTTTCAAGTGTGCAAACTGAATTCTTATTTTCAGAAAATGCGCTTATAAGGCCAGGGCCAGGGTTCGATCCCCTGTCTCTCTCTCTCTCTCTCTCTCTCTCTCTCTCTCTCTCTCTCTCTCTCTCACACACACACACACACACATTACATCAGAAAATACACTTATAGTCTGGGAATACTCAACTGATTCATATAACAGATAGCAAGTTTTAGTTGAAATTACCCCTTAACCTACTTCATGTCTTTTCCATGATTTTTCCTTAATATACTAGGTTGTTATTTTGGATAATTTATTGTTAAAACAAACATTCAGATTATCTTGGTAGGCCTCTGTTATTTATTTATTTTTGTTTTTTAGGTTTTTAAATTTATGCATCTATTATTTTATCTTTAATTTTAATTTTTATTGGTACATAATGACTACCTTCCTTGGGGGCAATTCATACATGTACATGACACATCTTAACTCTTTTTGTATACCCTCTGCCCTCCCTTTCCTTTCCTTCCATTTCACGGTCCGCTTCTCATTTGCAGATGATCTATTTCTCTGGGAGATATTGTTGTCTTTTGATTATCTGTCATATGGCTTCTTGTACCCACTGTAATTTTTCTCTTGTATGCTAATCGCAGTGAATCAAGGGGCTTTAAAAAGCCCTCATGATATAGTTTACCAGGGAGTTTCCCTTTCCCGTTTGGGTGGTGCAGCAGGGAGTCATTGCCTCATTTCATTGATCCAGGAGCTAAAAGGGTCCAGGAACTGAGTCACAGTTTCACTGTAAATTAATCCCTGTCTGGATCTTGCTCATTCCTGTCTTGTGCTGCTAATAACTTGTTCAGTCTTCTTCTCTGTATCTGGGGAAGATTATGGATTGTTTAGGTTTATCCTGTCTGGGGTTTTCTCTTTTATCTTCTGCCTCATGTATCTTCACAATTCACCAAATAGGCTGAGAGTGTTGATGATCAAATGTCAGAGACAGGTCTTCTCATACTAGTTAGCATTTCCTCTTAAATACTGTGAAATCTTAGCCTAACTTTTAGATTTTTTTTGGATATAGCTTTTTAGCTTCCCTGTAGCTGTATAAAGTAGCAAATATTGTGTGTTTGTGTATAGTGGACATGCATTTGATCATTCTCAGTAAATTTTACCACTATTGACTTAAGTTATTTGTTAATTTTTTGATGTACCAAAGATGGCTTCTTTCTCAGCATTTGTCCTTGCCAATGTGAAAGATTCAGTAGAAGAAAAAGTGGGTCAAAGACATTTGCAACTCTTAGTCTAGAATAGGAAATGCATTAAAGGAAAAAATAGAACCAGCCACTGTCAATTTACTTTAGATTACAGTTCATCCTGTTATTGGACTCTGGTACATGTAGTCCTTATTTTTTTTGATTCTGAGATGTTTTCATTTTGGTATATTTTTCTACCCTTTTCCTTTTTCTCATAACAGCAATCTAAGCCTGCCAAGAATCTGCCACATTGTATCTAAAACCAGAAATTTCTGAGAGTATCATCATTGTTCCCTTGTATTTGAGTATCAGAGTGAGATGATGAAATGCTGCCAGATCCATTTCTCTCTGACTTTCTGGCTCTCTGTTTTCCAGCTGTCATAGAGTGGACAGCTTTCCTCTGTCATTCCTTTCTGCTGTGAGAGTTCTGCCTTGTCACACACCTAACCCAAGTCCAGTCAAGCCATGGACTGGAGCTTCTGAAACCATTAAGCTTGATATCTCCTCCTCTAGGTTTGCTTTCTCAAATATTTGGTCACAATGAAGAGCTTACGAATATACTTCTAAAATAGAAGAACATTACACTTTTGTGAAGAGATGCTTAAAGGCCATTTTTCCATTTATCTCCCCATCTACCAAGAAGGCTATGGGAATACAGTTTCATATTACCTCTAGTTCTGGTGAGAGGAAATATCTCATCCTGACATGAAAACAGGTTAGCTTTAGATTAACACTTACACTTTGTACTACGTATTGCAGTTATACAGTCCCTTTCTCAGTGCCATTTTATAGAACAGATTCAGGGGGTTAGTACCTTTGGTCAGTCTTGATCTCAATTTTAAAAGGACCTGTTTCTACCTTAATAGAATCTGTCAGGCCTTACCTCGACTTTTATATTCTTACTCTTCCTTTTTCCAGAGAAATGATGGGATCATCTAGCTTATTTATTTTTTTCCTTAACTATGTCCACCATACTGTTTTCTCCATCTGTAGTGTTCTCTTTGTTCAACTATTATTCTTATGCCCACTAATTCTTTCACTATTTTCATATGCGAAGGTATTTTAAATATTTCCTTAGATGCATTCATTCTTCTTATTTCAAATCTTTGTTCAACTTTTCTAATCATTCTTCTCTTTGCTAAGTTTTTCATATTTCACAAAGGTCATAGGTATTGCACGACTCAGTTATTACTTATATTTGCATCTACCTCCCATGGTTTCTTAGCCCCAAACTAGCCATCTAGAGCTGGTCTTAATGAGTTTAAGGAGAGCAAGGGTATTCCCTCAACGATGGCTTGTTCCAAACTTCAGTTCTACTCTTTGTGGCTCTCCTTTCCATTCACTTTGCTAGGTCATTCCTCTGTTCAGAGTTTTGCCTTCAAACTCTTAGAATCTGCATGTAAGGGAATTTATCCTCTCAGTCTGTTATTTTCCAGATCTGAGAGTTTGAAGTGATAAGAATTGATAAGCAAATATCTGAGGATAGCCACTGAGACCCTTCATAATTGCTTTTGAGTTTTTAGTTTTTCTTCATAGCGCCACAGCAGAAACTTCCAAACAGTATTCTGGGATATTAGTAGTGCCTACAGGGATATTTTAGGTAGTAACTGTACCAAAGTAATGCAAGGAAGAGACAGAAACAGAATTTAAATGTTCTTCTCCAGTCTACTTTTCAATTTTTCTGACCATGGGTCCACATTACAGCTGATGAACAACCACCTTCTCCTTCTCCTTGTGAAGCTGTGTAAGATGTTCTTGAACACAAGGATCTATCTCTTTTATAGTTCCTTGAATTTGTGTGTCCTTCCAGATGCTATAGTTGTTCCAAGGCTGATTTTGAAAGAAAGGCAGTAAGACATGCTAGTTTTCTCTTTTGCAAGAATCACACGGTACATAATTTAAAAACTCACTCAAACATTAACAAACTTTCCTTTCATTTGCCCTCCATAAGGTCACTCATAGGCTGTAGACTTTGGGTTATCTAGTTTTTGATAGAACAGAAAATATAATCCATCTCTCTAGGTTAGTAGGCTGTTATTCCATCACTAAACACTGCTGCATTCCCTTAAATTCTCTGAGCATTAACTACATTAACAGTGTATTCCTATGTATAGAGAAGTTCCTCTTGACCTTGTCTGGTTAAAATATTTATTCACTTTACTTTACTGATAAGCTTCTAGAAGCTTCCACTTTTAGAACCATCATATGTAAAAAAAATCACTTTGACTGCTAGAATCAGTATGATTGGGAGAAGAGGAGTTTGGTCCTAGGAATCTTAAAGAAGAGCGATCAAATGACATATTTATAGCTTCATGAGAGAAAAAGTGCATCTGGCTGGTGTTTCCTACTCATATTCCCACATAACCTCCTCTTATTTCAGCATAGTTTTGCAAGTGAAACTGAAATGCTTAATTTGAATAATTTGAATTATTGTACTTATCTATGATAACAGATTTCAGGTAGCACAGTTGTGTTTCTATAGCATGGCACTGGTACACACCTGCCACACAGTCTATTTGTGATTCATTGTGGATGGGCCGGAATGTCAGTATATATTAGTAGTTTTTAATATGCTTTTGCTGCTTCCCACCTTCCCTTTTCCCTTGATCCTCCTCTCCTTTGCTAGAACTCCAGTCTTCATTTTACTCTAATACATTTACAGTTTGGATTTCTCATATAAGATTCACTCAATATATAACCTTTGTGCCTGATTTATTTAATGTACCATTACAGTCTCAAGATCCATCAATTTTTCTCCAGGTAACATGAATTTATTTTTGTTTATGGCTCAATAAAATTATGTTTTATATATATATATATATGACATTTTCTTTATCTATTTACCCACTGATAGACATCTATCCTGTCTCTAGAGCTTACCTATTGTGAATTGTGCTACTATAAACATGAACATGCATGTATTGTTATAGTATGAGGTCTTTAACTCTTTTAGGAATATACCCAGGAGAGGTGTGACTGTGTTGAATGGAATTTAAAGTTTTAGTGTTTTGAAGAATCTCTGTAGTGATTCCCATAGAAATTGTACTAGTTTATATTTCCATGAACTGTGTAGAAAGGTTCCCTTTCCACACAACCTCACCAACGTTTGTTGCTTTTTGTTGTTTTGATGATAACCATTCTGACAGAAGTAAGATAGAATCTCAATGTTGCTTTGATTTGCATTTCCCTAGGGCAAAAGATAATAAACATTTCTCCAGATACTTATTGGCCATTGCATTTATACTTTTGGAAATTTTATATCCAGTTTATTTGCCTATTTTTATTTGGTTTGCTGGATTTTTGGAAATTATTTTTATTTCATTATATATTCTAAATATTAGTTCACTGTCGGAGGAAGAGCCAGAAAAATGTTTTCCATTCTGTAGGTTGTGTTTTCACTGTTGATTATGTGCAGAAGTTTTTTAATTTGAAGCAGTCCTTTTTTTTTTTTTTTGCAGTGCCAAGGGTTGAACTCAGAGCCTTCTGCTGCCAAGGTAGGTGTGGTGTCACTTGAGCTAAATCCCTGGCTCCCTGTTGATTCGTAGTATTATATCTTGCACCACTGGTGTTGTGTTCAGAAAGTCCTTTGACATCCTGAGTTCTCAGATGCTTCCCCAGTGTTATCTTCTAGCACTTTCAAGGTTTCTGTTTTTATATCCAGGTAAATGATTCACTGTGGTTTGATTTTACTATGGTAGGAAGAGATACATGGGTCTAGGTTATATATCTCTGTATGGTTACTAGATTTTCTGCCACCCTTTCTTTAAGAAGCTACCTCCAACACATTTACCCCCTTTGTCAGAAGTCAGATGACTGAAGATGCATGGGGTTGCTATGGATCTTCCATTCCATCCCACTGATCTGCAGGTTTGTTTTTGCACTAAGAAGTTGTTTATGTTATGTACCTTGAAATTGGGAATTGTGATGCCTCCTGCTTCACTCTTTTTGCTTAAGATTACTTTGGCTATTCTGGGTCTCATTTGCTTCCATATTGATTTTAGAATTATTTTTCTCCTGTGAAGACTCCTCTTGGTGTTTTAATATGATATGGCTATTTTAAAGAGTAATTCTGGAACTTTTAAAGTTCCTATTTTTATATCTTGGCATATGATTCATTTTGATTTGATTTGATTACAGAGGGAGATAAATGGTTTGGTACAGGGGATGCCTTTCCATTTTCTAATGTCCTCTGAAGTTCCTTGTTCTGTAGTATATAGGGGTCTTTTACTTCTTTAGTTCAATTGATTCGTAGATATTTAAGTTTTTGAAGTCTTGTGAATGGCATTGTTTTCCTGATTTCTTTCCTGTGGGCTTCATTATTGGTCTACAAGAATGCTATTGATTTTGGGGTTTGGCTTTGTTTCTTGCTGCTTTGCTGACTTTCTTCATCAGTTCTGAGAGTCTTACGATGGAGGTTTTGGTGGCTTCTGTGTAAAGGATCATATCATTCACAAATAGAGATAATTCAACTTTTCTACTTCTGATTTTTGTCCCTTTTATTTTCTTTCTTAAAATTTTATTTGAATTGCCTGACCAATCTGAAGTGTTCAGTAGTACATTAAACAGAAGTGATGAGAGTGGATACCTTTGCTTCATTCTGATTTAAGAGGGAATCCTTCCAGTTATTTTTCATTTACCATGAATTTATTATATATGGCTTTTATGACTTTGAGATAAGATCCTTCTAGATCTACATTTGTCAGAGGTTTTAATCATAAAGCATTATTGAATTTTGCCAATGGCTTTTTCTATATCTATTGAGGTTATCACGTGGTTTTAAACCTTGACTCCACTTATCTGGTGTATTCTATCTATTGATTTACTTAAGTCATATCATCCTTGCATCTCTCACATATAGGCAACTTGCTCATGACCATTTTACTGGTTTGTTTAATTCATTGGGGATTTTTGCATCTATTTCATGAGGACGATTGGCCTGCAGTTTTCTCTTTTATGATGATCACTTAGCCGGGTTTTGTATCAAAGAACGCTGGCTCCATGGAAAGAATTTGGAAGCATTCCTTCCTATTCAAAACACTGAGGTGGGTTTCTTGAATAGTACCTGAATTAATGGCGCATAAGCAGCAGGTACTCCTCTGGACCTGGCAGTGGAGGGATCCGGTGCACCGTAAGACCTAACCAAAACACTCAGTAAACTGTGAAACAGCCTTTGGCGTCGGCCCAGAAGGTCCACTGAGTTCCTCTGTCTGAACTCCAAGCACGTTCAGGTGGATCAGGGGCTGCGGGCATCAGGCCTGCTCTAATGACCAGGCTTCCTCTGTCCCCTGTAAGAGCGCCCCCTGTCTCACCCCCCCCCCCACTCCGCTGCTCTGCTTCTACCTGAGGCTGCCCTGAAACAGCTGCCACTTTGCACTTTCTGTGGACACAGCCATTTCTGGCAGCCCCACCCTGTCCATCAACACTGTGAGATTTCTCCCTGATCGGAGTTCTGTTTCTCAGGAGCTGGGGGTGGGGGCTTCTCATTCTAGTGGTTTTAGTTCACTGCGGCACAGTCACCTTTTCCAGGTCCTACTTTAATTATTTGGGCTGGTGACCAGGCCCTCCCCATTGTGGTGTGGTGTTGCATCTTGAATGAACAAGGAATGTGAAGTGTCTTTGCACCCCGGCAAAGAGAGTTACTCAAGATAATATCCCACCCCAATTCTCCTCCAGCCAATCTTAACTGGCATTAGACAGGCAAAGGAAATGGGGCGGGGCTTCTGTCCCAGCTTCCTGATAGGACCCTCCCCAGATCCAGGGTCAGAATGGAAATCAGGTGACCAGTCAGAACTCCTGTCTGTACAGGGTCCTTCCTTGTCTTGAGCTGGAACCAGTGCTGACAGGAAAGCTGTGTCTTTCTTTGTACCACTGCGCGACTTGCCTTCTCTCCAAGTCACCACTCCCTTCCCACTTCTGTCTGCCAAGGTATACCTTGGCTCATGGATGGGTTATACTCTAATAAAACCATCATCTGTTGAAAATACTGTAATTAAAATGGTTCTAGTAGAACTAACATACTGCCTATCATAGCCACGTGACAGTGTTCTGTGTTCAGTACCTACTCTGGATCACTGTTTTGACCATGAGGCGCTGGTTTGGTACCAAAGCCCAGAATCACAAGTGAGTACTACCCTCCAAATTTAGCTAGAAAAAGATCAAAATTCAAAATGTAGGGTATGGTTTCTATTAATTGAATATAACTTTTGCACTGTTACAAATCTGATAAATCAACATTAGAAACATTGTAAATCAGTGACCGTATCTGTATGTGTGTATATGTACACACACACACACACACACACACACACACACACACCGTCATCCCTTGGTATCTACAGGAGTTGGTTCTCAGGGGCCCTTTCAACACCCAAATCTGCAGATATTCAAGTCCCAAATATGAAATGGTGTAGTATTCACACATAGCCGAAGCAATCCTTCCGTAGACTTCATCAGCTCTAGATTATTTGCAGTGTCTGATACATATTAAATTCTAGGCAAAAAGCTGTTAAATGGCCTTGCACAGTGAAAATGTCAAGTCCAAACATCTGTACTTGTGCCATGCCGGCTCACAGCAGCCGTCGTTCACTTAACTACACTGTACAGATCTGTAGTTGGTTGAATCTGCATAAGTCAAATTAGAAGATGCTGAGAGTTGACTGTAGACACACACAAATACACATGCACACACACACTCACTCCATACATGTGCACACACTGACAATTGCTTCTCAGAGGACCCTAGCTAATACATGACCTCTACCACCCAAAATAATAAAAGGAAGACCACATTCCAGAGGTTAGACCCAACATCTAGGATGTAAAAAGCTCAGATACAACTCTTCTTTATGTTCTTCATTCAATTTACCAATTTGGCTGTGCATGAGACAGATGGAGATTATGAAGACTGGATTATCAAAGCTAAACACAGTGATGACTTGCAATATAGCTTCTCATTCAGATATGTTTTTTTCTCTACAGCAAGTCAAAATATCCCTGGTATTTGATATGCAATTTGCATATCTGACAAATGCTTCATGTTACCTGGTAGTAAGGACTGTTTGATCTTCGCTAGTAGGACCAATAGCACACTTTTTTTTTTTTTTTTTTTTTTTTTTTTTTTTTGAGACAGGGTCTTACTTTGTAGTTCAGGCTGGCTCTGAGCTCACTATGTAGTCCAGGCAAGCCTCGAACTCATCAATCCTCCTGTCTCTGCCTCCCGAGTGCTGGGATTACAGGCGTGAGCCACCACGCCCAGCCCAGTAGCACACTTTTAATATCATGCCTTGGGGCTATAGCAACTCCCCGGCCCTATATCAAAGTAGAGCCACAAAACAAAGCTGCAAAACCAACAAAACCACAAAAACACCTCTGTGTTAAGGAGTTGGCCACAGGGGCAGTGTCCGCCCTCAGGGTTCCTCTCTGGTATCACTGTCTCACTCGTAGTCACTAAACACACTGACTTCTGCACTATCCACTCCCCTCTCCATTACAGCGCCTACTTCCTGCTGTTTCTTGTCCCTCCCTCCCCTCAGGCTGTGCTATCTCGTGACCTTCTCCCCTCCAGCCAGTGCAAAGGGCATCCACGGACACCCTTGATTGTGATTCCCTGACTTGAGCGCTGTAGCAACTCTCGCGGTAGGAGAGAGCCCTCCTAGGGCATGCTGGGGAATGCAGTAGAGGGCGGGCTGTTGTGTAGGTGGAGTCACTCACAGAACACATTTCCCTGAGCTGGATCCAAGATGTCTGACAGAGACAGAGACAGAGACAATTGCCACTTAACTTTTTTTTTTTTTTTTTTTTTTGTCTTTCATTAGGAGTTGCTTGCTCTGTCTACTCACTTTATACATGCAGCACCTTTGGGTTCCCTGCCCATAGCCAAGGAGCTGGGGTTGAAGTTTCGGACTGATCTGTAACCTTCGCTCTCTCAC
The DNA here is from genome assembly GCA_004025085.1 of Thryonomys swinderianus. Classification (NCBI taxonomy): domain Eukaryota; kingdom Metazoa; phylum Chordata; class Mammalia; order Rodentia; family Thryonomyidae; genus Thryonomys; species Thryonomys swinderianus. The sequence goes on from PVIC010011040.1 coordinate 31,501, forward strand.
CGCCCACATCTCTGTGCCCTACCTGTTTCCACTCACTTCTGTTTTAGTGCCCTGAGTTCTTCCTTCATTTCTCTGAGTGTGATACGAGGTGCAGATGTTTAAATTTTTAAAAATGTGCTTTGCTGAAAGACACGTGGCCCTACACCCTCAAAATACTCTTGCTCATTTCAAACACATGCTTTGTATTTTCTGAGGCTATTCATTGGAAGTCCTCTGTCTTGAGTATCTTTTCAAATTATGATAAAACCTAAGGGTCATGCTCCCGATGAGCTCTGTCCAACACAAAGGCGGGCCCGTAAAAACATTATGCTGTGTCCTCATCTACCTTGTTTACTGGATCCGGCCCTATGTGGCTTCCGGCTCCTCTGCAGAGTCAAAGTGACCATGATAGGTGCATGTTTTGAGTTAAAACCAGATATTGAAGCAACCGCAGCAGCACAACTAAAAGATGTCTAGAGCTGCTCCTCCAAGCAGCAAGAACGATGGGGGACATGTATTTGAAGGGAGTGGGAGTGTTCTGTGACCACGTGTCTTTTTCTGTACATTCAAAAATTTAAATAGTCACTATAGTTTTTCATCGCTCCTTAAATAGTTTCTCCTTTGTTGAGGGGACACATCTCAGTTGCAGAGTTACACAGACAATTTTTTTTTCAGTTTTTTTTTTCTTTGAACCTCTTTCTTTCTCTAATAACACTGGGTTTCTTATTTGAGAGGTTTATTTTTTTAATTTTTTTTATTTTTTGCTTTTTGAGACAGGTTCTCGCTTTGTAGTTCAGGCTGGCCCTGAGCTCACTATGGTGCCCAGGCAAGTTGCCGCGAACTCAGCAATCCTCCTGTCTCTGCCTCCCGAGTGCTGGGATGACAGGCGTGAGCCACCACACCCGGCACTGTGGTATGCGGTGTTGATTGTTGGTGGGAGTTTCTCCACACCCAGCATTATATGTGGTCACCGGGGATCAAACTCAGGACCTTGCGCTTGCGAGGCAGGCACCGGAACCACTGAGCTAACCCTCCGGCCCAAGGTTTATTTTTTTTTAATGTAGATATCTATGGCTATAAATTTATTTTTTTAAGAATTACTTTTGTTGCTGTGCACAGTGGCTCATGCCTATAATCCCAGCACTTGGGAGGCAGAGGCAGGAGGATTGCTGAGTTTGAGGCTTGCCTGGGCTATATAGTGAGCTCAAGGCCAATTTGAACTACAGAGTAAGACCCTGTTTCAAAAAAAAAAAAAAGAATTACTTTTGTTCCATTCATAAATCCTGATGTTTTTCTATTACCCTTTTCATTTATCTCAAAATGTTTTAAAATTTTTCTTTGATTTATTCTTTGCTTCATTGTTCAGAAATATGTTTCTTAATTTCCACACATTTATATACTTTCAAGATTTTTCTTATTTTTATGTCATTATACTTGGAGAAATTACTTGAAAAAGCCAGGTGTGGTGGCTCATGCCTGTAATCCTAACAGTCAGGAGGCAGAGGCAGGAGAATTGCTGAGTTCAAGGGTTGCCTGTGCTACATAGTGAGCTCAGAGCCAGCCTGAACTACAAAGTGAGACCCTGTCTCAAAAAAAAAAAAAAAAAGGACATTTTAATTTCTCAGACTGTTTTTGTCTAACCTATGATTTAACTGGAGAATGTTCATCAAACACATCCTAAATATCACTATTTGATGAAAGGTTCTATATATGTTTGTTAGGTCCATTTAGCCAAAAATAAAGTTAAAGTGCAATATTTCCATATCAGCTTTCTATGGGTGGTCTGTATCTTGTTAAAAATGGGTATTGAATGCTAATACTCTTATTGTATTGGTATTTATATCCCCTTCAAATCTGTAATATTTTCTTTCTATATTTATCTCCCATGTTATTTAGCACATATAAATGTATAATTTTCATGTAGTTTGAATGAAAAGATCCATTTATCATTATATAATCATCTATGTATCTTTGTTACATTTTTGTCTTGCAGTGTATTTTGTTTAATATAAGCAATCTGGCTTCTTGTAAAGTTTTATTTGCAAAGAATGTGTCTTCCTAACCCACCATTTGTATTTGGTTATCTTTAAAAGATGAGATGAATTTCTTGTAGGAAGTATATAGCTGAGTCTTTATGTTCAATTATAAACTTCTTTTGGTGCTCTCTTTTTATTAGAAAATTTAACTTACGTACATTTAAGGTACATAAAACAGATAAAAATACAAAGTTGAGGGCCAGAGATTCAGCTCAGTGGTTCCAGCACCTGCTTAGCAATAGCAAGGTCTTTGGTTTGATGCCTGGCAACCACATACAATAATACTGGGTGTGGTCACTCACACCCACCAGCAATCCATACCACATACTATAGTGCCGGGTGTGGTGGCTCATGCCTATACTCCTAGCACTTGGGAGGCAGAGGCAGGAGGATTGATGAATTCAAGGTTTGTCTGGGCCACATATTGATCTAGGACCACCCTGAACTACAAAGTGAGACCCTGACTCAAAAAAAAGGGAAAAAAAAGTACAAAATTGAATAGTGTAACCAGTACAGAGTTATATTCAGAGTACACTAACACTGTAATGGTTAGTATAAAGCAAATTTACCCCCATGATAAGAATTAAAAACTAAAACTAAAGAAATTGCAGCTAAAAAATTATTAAGGATCTGAATTGGTATTAATTTTACTGGAGACAATTCTGATTCCTGTTGTGTTTACATCTTTCCTCAATCCTGGGGAGTTTTTAGACATCATTTATTTAATATATTTTCCGTCATTCTTGAATTTTAATTATAGTAGGTTTTGGTTTTCCAGAACTATGTCTAAAGCCAGAGGACTCAGGAGTATAGATTGGGTCAGGACCTGCTACAGTTTTGTGGCCCATTTAAACACCCAGAAGGACTCTCATCTGGTGAAAATTCTCATGTGTTCGTATTGACAGCAATAGGCAGGGAGTAGGATATGCCTTCACTCAGCTTAAAAATAAAGATGATGTATGGATGTCTGACCACTTCCCAAGCCAGAGGGATCACCTGTTCTACTCATTTCTAGAATTCTGAGGATCCCCTGAACATCCTGTTGGTCCAGTTAAATTATTTATCTCACTTTCAAAACCTGGAGGATCTAGGGTTGGATCAGGCAAACTATTATTTCCAACTTACAGCACACCAAGTGTAGCATCACCAAGAGCTCCACCTAATTCTGCAAGAGGAAGTGGTGACTCAGAGGTATTCAACCCACCAAAATTATAGGAAAGTTCAATTGGGGAACATTATTGGCAAAATTTGAGCTCTGGTCAGGAAGCACTCTTTACCTCTTACACTAGATGTCTCTCTACCTACAGTTCTGAAGTACACATTTCTGTACCAGGTAACCCCACACAAAGCATTCCTGGCATTCCAGGATTACCTGGTACAGGCATCTGTAACATTCTTTTTCCTCTGGGGCACAAGAAATTTTCTCAGTGTGTCATACACAATAGGATCAATATATTTAAAAAGACTTCCCTCTCAATACGTATTTTTATGGTGTAATGGTCAGACATTCATGTATCACCTTTATTTTTAAACTGAATAAAGGCATATCCTACACTCTGCCTGTTGCTGTCAATAGGAACACATGTAGAATTTTCACTCCCTGAGAATCCTTCTAGGAACTGAAGCACATATATGAAGCACATGTATGAAGTATATACATTTGGTAGTGCTAAATGGAATATTTGTTTTATGGTCAAGGACTCTGGCAGAGTTGACATACCAATCATCTATAAAAAGAGGTTGTACCTATACTTGTAAACTGGGAGAGTTTGTGTGACCCTAGAATTCAAATTTTGTTAATCCCTTATTTCTTAACATACCTGTCTTTGTCCCAAGACTGACATTAAATAACTCTGGTTGCTTCACAAGATTGCTGGCCTCTGTTTACATTTTGGGTTCACTGTTTCAGAGACTTTAACCCATGACTGATTAGCCCCGCTGCTTCGGAGTCTATAATCAGCCAGTAGATTGTGATGGGAAGCACAGAGTGGAACCAAACTCACTTTCAGAGGTGATAGGAAGTGAAAGAATGGAGGAGGTAGAGGTTGGAATCACACTCGTCTCTCCTTTGAGTGGATTCCCCTATGAGCTGAAGAGCTCCCACTAGACCCCACACATGAAAGGTCCTGCCACTTCACAATAGTACCCCAGCTGGGGACCAAGCTTCCAACATGTTGGATTTTTGGAAGAAATTCATTTCACCAGTGAAGCAACACACAGACTAATCATGAAGGGGAAGAAGAAAATATTCTACATGAGTAGAAACTAAAAGTGAGAAAGAAGAACTCTACTTACTATGTCGGTCAGCTTCCTATCACTGGGACAAACCTGGTACTAGAGGACAATTAAATTACTTTTTACTTAGAAGAAGAAAGTTTTATTTTGTCTCCTGGCTTCTAAGTGTCCAGTCCATGGACAGCTGGCAGCAAAGCAGAAGTAACATGGTGGAGGACGTGGTGCAACTGCTCAGTTCATAGTGATTGGGAGGTGAGGCAGGCAAATAGTACCAGAAAGAAAGGGGCAGAGGCCAGAGAGAGACTCCAATTCCATGTTTTTAGGACCCATACAAAACGCCGGAAGTGTGTTTTACTAGTGTCCTGGATGAGTCCAGTAATGGTTTATGCTTAGATGTCCCCCAAAGTCTCATGCTGTCATTAAAGTGGGGCTTTTTTCAGAAGTGGCTGGATGTGGAGTTCGTGTTGCTGGTTGATTCATGGTGTGATGCTAGGGCCAAGGGCACTAAAATCAAGGGTGTAATTGCTACCCATGCTGAGTAGCCTGAATAAGATCAAAGGGAAAGAAAGAGCTGAGGCAATCCCTTGTTGCTTTGCTACCTTCTGCCCACCATGAACTATTTCTTCTGTCATGCCCCTGGACTTGGAGCCAGCCAAGTACAGACTGAAACCTCTATAAACTGTGGGCCAAATAAGCCTTTCCTCCTGTAACTTTGAGTTGTTTCAGCAATGTGAAAAGTAATTAAGGGTGCTTCCAAGTCATCCCAGTTGACAATTAAGTATAACTTGCATACTATATTCAGATAAGTTAGAGTTTAAAGACAACTGTAAAAAGAAACAAAGTAGGGCAAGAAATTTAGCATATATTTTACAAAGAACTAGAAGAGAGACTTTCACAGGTTCCAAACACAAAGAACTGGCCAATGTTTAAGAAGATAAGAATTTACATTTCAGGGCCGGAGATTTAGCTCAGTGGTTCCGGTGCCTGCCTTGCAAGCGCAAGGTCCTGAGTTCGATCCCGGTGACTACATACAATGCTGGGCGTGGTGACTCATGCCCATCAGCAATCAATACCACATACCACAGTGCTGGGCGTGGTGGTTCACACCTGTAATCCCAGCACTTGGGAAGCAGAGGCAGGAGGATTGCTGAGTTCGAGGCTTGCCTGGGCTACATAGTGAGTTTAGGGCCAGACCCTGTCTCAAAAAAAAAAAAAATGAATTTACATTTCAGTAGGCAAGAAGGCTGTACATAAAAAACAAGCTCGTTTCTGTCAAATAGGGTTTTTTAACTTGAGAAAAGCTTAATGGCCACATTAGGCAAAACACTCTCCATATTAACTTTACCATGTTCACAGGATAGAGGCTAGAAGAGAACAGACATGGTATCTGAAGTCTCCATGAGTAGTTTCCCATTTTTAAAGTTAGCTCAGTGCTTTAGTCCTCAGAAATACCATTAGATAATTCCTGAGGCTCATTAGCTATTCCTAAAAATATATATTTGTGACTTCTAATGTGAATTTTAAGGCAAAATTGCTGATTCTGTATTTTTTAAAGTATACTGAACAGTGTCAAGTGCATGCCCTTGTAGAATATGGGATTAAATTCAGATTTTTGAAAAGATGCATGGAGAGGCATAAAAAGAATGAAGAGAGTGTGATATTGCATCAATTATTTTTTTTTATTTTGAGAGATTGTGAGGCAGTTATTTTGTGATCACAAAAATAACACCTAGTCAGCTCAGATTAGAACTATTTTCTCTTGGAAAAATAGTCAGCAATTTAAAAAGATTCAGAACCCATAGAGAGGCAGTGGCAGCTGCTTTAAAGCAATTTGTGTCTTCCAAGACAGTATATACACAGACATGACATACACTGACCTTATCTTTGACATGAATGTTAATGCCATACAAAGTACTATTCTGTAAATTTTTTCTTTCTTCCTTTGTTCAGTTTTTTTGGTGGGGTATTTGATAATTAATAAGGATAGTATTTACTATAATTCATATTAGGTTTACTTGTCTGTGATTTATTATACTTTATTTTTCCTTTGGGGAAGAAATCTAGATTTAGTACTTTCAGTGTAATCTACTTAACATTTTGCAACTATTGAACAACATCTTGTAATATGTAACTCAAACTTTATTTGCAACAAGTACTTCAGGTCTCTAAAAAGAAGAAAAAGATTCTGTTCAGTAGGAAGGGCATCAATTTTTATAAACTCTTTAACAGTATTTAATTTAGAATGTCACTTTAAAGAAAATGAAATTAGATCACAAAGAGGAAACGCAAGAACATGAAAGGCAAGGTGTTAACTTACAAATTTGTAACATAATTTAGTTCAATTTCTGATACTGATATTCATTTTGGATCTCAGTAATGTTACTTTTTGATAGGCAGTAGATAGAGATTCCTATTTCCATCCATCGTAGTGCACTTATAACCTACTTCTGGGGTTTGGGACTTTGAGGCTAATTGGAAATTCTGGACAAATGCATGGGTCTGAGTTCTCACTACTGTGCTACTAAGCAGAGAGCTGTCCCATGACTAATGTAGAATTGTTAACTGCACTAGCAATTGATATGAAAGACAAAAGTAACCACAAGAGTTCTGTCCAAAAGGCATTCTAAATTATAAAACATTTAGTTTCTATGTTTACTTATTTGGAATGAGAAAGTTTTAATATTTACATTTTAGAAAAATCTAACTTTGCATATTATTCTATTCTTTTTCTGAATAGATGTATATGTCAAGAATAGCTCTACTCAGATGGAAACAAACATTATAATCAAGCACTAGAGGAAGGAAGATTGGATGTCATTCCAAACCTAGTAAGTTTATCTTTTAATGTGGATAATGCTGACAATATTTATAATAATCAAAATTTAAATTATGACAAAATTTTACATAAAGTCAGTGGAATACAATTAATAATGGAATAGTTTTTAAATATTCAAGGAATGAGAATAAAAAGACAAAAACTCTCTAGTTATTTATGAGCTTAATGTTAACTCAGATCTACCCCCAAAACCTGGGGGTAGATCCTAACACAATAGAACAGATGAACATAATATTGAGCAATTATTCAATTCCCAGAAAGCTATATAGAATAAATTCCATATACAAGAAACCAAAAGAAAACATGAAAATTTAAATGTTTTACAGTGTTAAGACAATGGCACAGTTATAAAAACAAGAAAATGTTTATCGCAGAAATCATGAAATGATTAACTGTAGGTACAAACGATGACTTGTGATTGGAAAGGATGCTATTTTACAGTGCAACAAAGGTAGTTACAAGTAGGTTGACTTTACTTTGAAATCATATGTGAAGTTTTATTTGTTCTTCTGTGTGTGTATATGTCATTCTGGAAAATATTTATTATGATTAAAAAAGGGCACATATACAGAGGTTAATTCCCCAAAGAAGAACGATACATCTCAATGGTAGTGCAAATAAACAAGTGTTTTAAATTAATATCTTATTTAAAAAACCTCATCAGAAATATCTTCATTGTACAGATAATATTTGTTAGTTATAACTAGTACGTTTCTCGCATCTGTATCTAGCTATGTATATTGTATATAATACCAGGGGATTTTTTAGTGAGGCTTATAGAATCATAGAGGGAATAGTACACAACACTGTCTGTGTATCGAGAGTCGAAGACTTAGTAGCTGCCCAGTCTAAGGAGCTGGAAGACACAGAACAGGAACAAACAAAGACACAGTGCCAGTTCAAGACCAAGGATTTTGAAATACTCCAGTGAAGGCTAAAGAAACTGAAACCTAATGTTCTCACAACTGCTCAAGCAAATGGGGCTTTCTGAATGGTCAACAGTGGCAAGTGTCACTGTATTAAATAGTTCTGCACTTTTGATTCATGTGGTCAATATAAACATTGTCACAGTGCTGGAACAAAGCATCACTGTTGGAAGCAACTCACTTGCTGTTCCTAACAGCTTTAAGTATTTGACCCTTTAATAAATTTGCTTTAGGTCATAAGTACAAGCCATAGTTTACTACTAGGAATATGGACCCGCTACCAAAGAATTTATGGGATTTTGAGATCCACATGCCTTTGGTGGATTATCTAAGCTGAATTTTTCTTTTGACCTTACCTCATTCAGAATGCAGGAAAGGATTCTGTTAATTGATGGGTTTGGTATTAATGACCTTTAGGTAAGGAAATTAAAATCTTAAGAAACGTTCCATGATTACAATCCGTATGCTGTACTACCTTAGAATTTCTAATTTGGGTAGTTAATGCCCATAACTTTAATTTAGAAAGATAGAGCAAAACAGTGATTAATGGTCTCTTTTGCATAATAAAACTTCAACATATATTTCATAGTCTGTACATCATATTATCTTTGAACATCATTAAAAGTAAATTAAGGAAATAGGCTTGTCTATGAAATTGCTCTGGTACTGATATCTTTGATACTTTTATTATTTTCTGATAAACTTCTTTGAGTTAAAATATTTGTCTCTGTCATAGCAATACATTAAATTCATGCCTATGAAATTGTTTTCATAACTTTGTGCTGTGGAATCTTTATTTCCATTTAATGTATCCATGTTATTTTTGACAGATTTACATGTAATAGTAGACTTTTCTCTGAAATCACATATGATTGTTATTTCTTGGTATATAAATCTATTTTCTGTAGTTGTTCACTGATACTTTTCTCAATTTAGAAACAGTGAAACAAGTGTGAATCTTTGATATGATATAAGCAGAACAAAGTAGCAGTGATTTCATTATTTATTGTGTTACAAAAATGTCTCAATATTAGCTTGAAAGAGCACACAAAGAAAGAGCTAAAAGAAGCAGCTGCTGATTTCCCCAACAGCCTTCTCCTAGTAACTGCTAGTTCCCAAAAGGCTTTTTCAAATTTGATGTCATGAGGAAGGGGAGTCATAAAATGCATGTCCATGTCACTGGCATCTGCACTGGTAGAACCACCTTCCAGGTTTCTGATCATTTATCTTTTTTTTTTTTTTGGTGGTACTGGGGATGGAACTCAGGCCCTTGTGCATCCAAGGTTGGCACAGTACCACTTGAGCTAAATCCCCAGCCCTCCTGATGAATTATCTTTTAAAGAAAATAATATTTGCCAAATATGCCTGCTTATGAGAGGGGGAGGGAGGGAGAGAAGAAAGAGAGGGAGAGACAGAGACAGAGAGAGAAAGAGGGACAAAGAGAGAGACAGAGAGACAGACAGAATGAGTTAGAATCATACATTCTACTTAAACAAAGAGCTATGTTTGCCCAATTTTCATCAAAAATTAGTGTGAGAATTCTTATTGTGTGTTAGGCATCGTGAAGAGTGTTATAATTTTTTCCCTTCATTTGATTTTACGTTATCTCTGTGAGAAAACATTGTTCCATTTTGAATATATCTAGCAATGTTCCAGTGTGATTAATGACCTCAGGATATCTGGAAAATCAGACATCTAGGGTAGACCTTAGTCTACCTGATCCTAAAAGGTTTCTTTATGACTAGTGAGGATTTGAGATGATATTATAGAAGTGACTTAATCTGATTTTGTGAGTAGCTTTTAATTCCTGTCCTCTGAATACTTACCCTCTTCTCTTTTTCACTTAAGATTTTAGCATCTCAGTGACTCTGAGAGCTTCCTCTTTGCTCTGACTGTGTAATCCAATCCTTCCTCCAAAGCCCCCCCCCCACTTATGTTATCTTTCAAAAATGAATTTCTGAACAAAATAGATAGCAGTTAAGAGCATGAGTTAGAAGTTAGGCTGTAGTTAAATGCTAATTCACCTTTCATTGGTCATGTGATTTTGGATTTCAAGATCAAGATACTCTTGTTAACACAAGATCTTTTAAGAGTTGATTTCTGCCTGTTGCTCTAACCACTTCTCTTTCTACACAGCTGCATGAAATCAGTGTTCTGTTTTGAGGAACTGCATATAGTATCTTGCTGTTTAAGAGTTGAATTTATGTAATAATTAGGAATCGCATCCCTGGAGGAACCAGAAAGATTTGACATGTGTTCTTGGTCATAGGCTCTTTTCACTGCCTCAAATTTCCCCCATTTTGTTTTGTTGATGTTACTCTTCGTCTTCATCCATCCTTTTTACAAATTTGTTTGAACCTTATTTAAAAGTAATCATAACTGTGATGTCTTCTTAAACATGGGTGTTGGTGTTTTTCTTATTTCATTGGAACACCAAGAATCCTCTGTACATTTCTGTTTTCTTTTTTTTTTCTTTCTTTTTGTTTTGAGGCAGGGTCCTGCTCTGTAGTTCAGGCTGGCTCTAAACTCACTATGTAGCTCAGGCAAGTCTCAAACTCAGGAATCTTCCTGCCTCTGCCTCCCGAGTGCTGGGAGTATAGGTGTGGTATGTGGTACTGATTGCCAGTGGGCATGAGCCATCACACCAAGTATTGTTGTATG
>PVIC010011041.1:0-42163 GCA_004025085.1 Thryonomys swinderianus
CGTCTGCCTTGCAAGCGCAAGGACCTGAGTTCAATCCCCGGTAACCACATATAATGCTGGGCGTGGTGGCTCACGCCTGTAATCCCAGCACTCGGGAGGCAGAGACGGGAGGATTGCTGAGTTCGCGGCGGCTTGCCTGGGCACCATAGTGAGCTCAGGGCCAGCCTGAACTACAAAGCCAGACCCTGTCTCCAAAAAGCAAAAAAAAAAAAAAAAAAAAAAAAAAAAAAAAAAAAAAAAAAAAAAAAAAAAAAAAAAAAAAAAAAAAAAAAAAAAAAAAAAAAAGTATTGCCAAATGCTTATGCCTGTGGAGATAACTTGACTGAATTGAGTTTAGATGGTAGGTATTTTCTGTTTCAGTAGGCACATATGATCATTAAATCCCCCCAACAACCAATGAAATTGAGCTATCTTCAAAACGTGCTTGTATGGTATCAATACTTTACAGAATATGCATTTGGATGCTATAAGTGATAGCTACATGCCCGATTTTCCCAGCTCAAAAATCACATCATCTAAAGTACCAATATCCTCGTTGTTGCCCTCCAGGATCTTGCAGATTAAAAATGATTTGTGGATATTCAAGTTACTGGTAGAACCAGTCAACAGAAAAGGAGTTACAAAGACAATCCTCCATTCCTCATCACCAAGCACAGCCCTTCTCCCGGACTTGTGTGAGTGTGTGGATCATCACAGATTGCCAAGAACACACTGCAGTAACTCTTCCATCTGTGCGCCCAGAATGAGCAGCAAGAATCCTTCCCTGCAACCAGAAGAAACAAACAATACTACAAATCCTGGTGCCAATTCAGACAGTAAGATAGGATGTGCTTCTAAAATTTTGGTGTCTAAATTTTTAATTAATGTACAGGGATCATCATATCCTCTAGCACTTTTAGTAGGAAGTCCCTTAAACAGAATGTAGATATGGCTGTTCTGGGTTATTTGGAGAGTTATCAAAAAGTTTCTCATATTTCCTTCCTTAGGATTTTGAGGACATTTAGATGTCTTGCAACTCTTTGAAGATGAAAGTTGGAGTATTTTTTGTTTGAATGAAGAGCACTATGAAAAGTTATATGAGTTATTTTCTGTGAGGCTAACTAACTGTAAGCCCTGAGCTTTTTCAGGGTCACCAGTCTCAAGACATTTGGTACTTTGTATGGTGTATGGAGAAAAGCACCAATATCTGGGAAAACAAGATATGGCTAAGACTTTCTCTAAAATCATGGGTAATAGCATGTGCTTAATGTGAGTGAAGCCATATGTGAGTTCAATACCCAGCATACCTACCTACCTACCTACCTACATACATACAATACGTAGATTAAGGGGAATGAAGGTGGCTCTGTGGCGCAATGGATAGCGCATTGGACTTCTAGTGACGATTAAGCTGAGCGATTAAGGGGAATGAGAGGATTTTGTTTTTTTTTTTTCATCATAGGACACCAGCATGGATATATCAGAATGTCCTTAAGTCAAAGATTTCAACTGATATTATAACTAGTTGGACATCAAACACCAGACTTGATTTCTAATAAAAGCAAATATAAATATAGCCCATCATAGCATAAAATCTTTATGTAAACACCATTTTGAGAGCTAGTCAATTATTTTAAGGAAAAAATATTTGATTGAAAACCACTTTAAATGGTTAATTACCTAATCAGTGTGTTAAATGTTAGGGATCCATCTATTAAGATTTGATCACACATGAAAGTCCTAATCCTTGAAACAGTGATGAAAATAAAACAGAGAACGTATCTAAGTGTTTAGGAATCATGAATTCTATACAATTTCAAAAAGCATCAATTTTATAAAACAGATAGAACAACTATACAGGTTGAAGCCCCAAGAAATAAATCTAAGCACCCAGATCAGAGTAGATGAGAAGGGAAGGTTGAACAAGACACAGGCACATTTAACTCAGAAGGGCACTGACTTAAGTGGCACTTGGGGCCTATGGACAGAATCTGAAGAACAGCAGAAGAATGGGATTCCTCACTCAGGCCTAAATCGTGGGTGACAATGGTCTTAAGAAGGCCTGTTGTCAGCAGCATAGCTGTTGAACTGAATGATTACATTCTGGTGGATTATAGCATTTTTCAAAAGGCAATCTGGCATTCTGGTTGGTGTATGGGTTGATCAAGGATGTACTGTGTCATGGGTAAAATCTATCTAAAGTAGATCTTTTAGTCCCAAATGTGTATTATTTGTTCTTTGGATGTGCAGTGACACTGACAGTTAATGAACATGGCTCATCAAGAAGTCAGAAGTTAAATATAATAGAGAAATTCCAGACAATTTGAGGGAACTTTTCTGTTTGTCTGGTTAGCTATAAAATGAACATCAGCCTTTCATCCAATTTTTTTTTTTTTTTTTGCTTTTTTGGAGACAGGGTCTCGCGTTGTGGTTCAGGCTGGCCCTGAGCTCACTATGGTGCCCAGGCAAGCCGCCGCGAACTCAGCAATCCTCCTGTCTCTGCCTCCCGAGTGCTGGGATTACAGACATGAGCCACCACTTTCATCCAATTTTTAAAAAAAAATTGTTAAAAAACAACACAAATTAAAATAAATATCTAAATATAAAATGGTAAAATTAAATTTGCAAAAGTTGTCCCTAAGTATGACATTTATTGAAGTAATTACCCCTCTCCATATAGAAACACACCTTAACAAAACTAAAAGCTATAGAATTACTAGGATCAGAAAAATGACTGAATCCAACTTTATAAGTATTTTCCCAGAGAAAAAAGCATAGATCACAGTGAAAATTTCATCTAGAAATAACTAATATAATAGAAATTAATTAAGATTTAAGGAAACTGCTTGAATATTTTTTACAAAAGTGAATTATTATCATTTCCATTTAAAATCTTATTTTCACAGCTGCAGCTTCAAAATATTTTCAGAATCAAAGAAGTTAGCATCAGAGTATTAAATATATTCTGAGCCTCCCTCAGTCTGTTATGTGGAAAATCAGTGTATGCAACGTCACAGCTCAGATTTTGCCTATATGCTTCTTTTTGCATGGAATTCTATTCTGTTTCCTGCTCTAGGGAAAGTCAGACTTATCCTGTAAGATTCACCATACATCAGGTGTGGATTGACCCCTCCTAATATTCAGGCAGAGATAGAAACTTTCACCTTCTTCATTCTCTTAAGACTCTTTTTATGAAAATTCTATCATAGTGCTATAACCTCTTGGTTACAAGGCTGTCTTATATACTAGACCCCAGATTTCTTTAGTATAATTCATATTTGGGCTGTTGGTACTAAATCTCTGGTACACACTGTTACTGAGTAGCCAAGTGAATGTGTAAGAGAGGTCTTCATGCTAGCTACTCCTGTATTCCTCCTGTTCTTTGTGAAGAAAATCACTAATCATGCACTGCAACCTCTGTGATGTATTGAAAAAATTTATTTGCTATAAATTCAGATCACCCTAAATGTGTATTTGTGATGTTTCTCAGCAACAACTTCCTCATTTCCGTCTCTTCATGCCTTCCTCCATTGAAAACAGTTCATTTACAGGGATCCCTTGAGCCTGAGGTGGCCTTCTCCAAGCGTGCGGAAGCCTCTTCACAGGTGTCAACGAGGACAGTTGCGAGGGTACGAGCAGTTTCTGGGAGGTCCAGAGGTTAGGTCAGCCAAGGGCCTTTTCTTTCCATTCATCCTCAATTTGACTCTGGATTCAGCTGAATATAGTTAAGGGATTAATTGCTATGATTTTGTTCCCTAAATTAAGTCATTGTGGTAAGAACTAAGCATAGCAATATGGGCCAACCACAAAGAAAGAAATTTCTTTGCAAGTTTCAAAAGATTGTCACCAAATTACTGCTCTGCGCCTATGATGTTGGGGAGAAAAAGCTTGTTTGAGAAACATTTTCTTTGTGACTGTAATAAGGTATGTGTACCCCAGCTGAGATATGAGTCACATCCCCTGTGATAGGAAACTGTGGCTAGATTTTGTGGGTTTGGGGTTTTGTATTAAATTTTCAGTACTCCGTGTTTCCTATGACTGATGAGTGGATCATCACCTGACTCATAGGCTTTTTTTATGATGGGTCAACAAAGTGTAGCTTTTGAGATCTAGTAATGTGACACCTAACTGCTCCACTTTTTAATATGGTGAAAAAAACACCAGAAACATAATCAGTGCTTTCAAATGGACTTTTTTGAGGTCACCTCTTCGTATCCTTTTGCAAAATTATAATTGAATTGGTCTAGAGTAGTTTGTTGCTTTTTTTTTTTTTTTTGAGACAGGGTCTCGCTTTGTAGTTCAAGCTGGCCCTGAGCTCATTATGTAGCCCAGGCAAGCCTCAACTCAGCAATCCTCCTGCCTCTGCCTCCTGAGTGCTGGGATTACAGGTGTGAGCTACCACGTCTGGCACTGTGGTATGTGGTACTTATTGCTGGTGGGCATGAGCCCAGTATTGTTATGTGTGGTTACTGGGGATTGAACTCAGGATCTTGCGCTTACTAGGCAGTTGCTGGAACCACTGAGCTAAATCTCAAGCCCTGACACTCTTATTTTAAAAGATCTGCAATGCCCTGGTTTTGATCTAAGTAGATATACAACAGACACTATCTTTTTAGATTAAAGACAAACTACTAACTTTGACTTCAGTGTTCCTTAAAGTGATTTATTCAACTGAGAATGATTTATTAGATAAGCACCTTGCACTCCACTCCCTGAGAGAGAGGAGCTTATTTAGGAGGTTCAGTGAGCTGAAGTTCACAGTGCAGGGATTTTTAGGGAGAGTGTAAGTGCAGAAACAGGAAAGAGAAGCCCAGGGCGGAAGTTTAAAGACCTTCTGTGCCAAGCTAAGGAGTCTAACTTTTGACCTGGGCTTCAGGAGTCTAAAGACTCTGGGCAGAGGAGTTCCAAGAGAAGCTGGGGGAAGAACACAGTTAGGTACGGTCAGGCAGATCAGGCAGCAGTCTATGGCATCACCCAGGGGGGAAACAGGATCGGTGTGAATGAGTGTGCAACTGAGAGGATCTGGTGAGGAATTCTGGGCTGTTAATAAGCAGATTCTTAATACTGCAGCCAGATTTCTTTTTCCTCCTATTGTTTAACAGGCATTTTAGCAGATAATTGCCTTCTCTATTTCGTTCTCTTTCATTTTGGCAGCCTTCTTTCTCGTACTCCTCTTTCCCTTCCTCCAACTCTTCCTGACTCACACATTGTTTTTAATTCAATATCTTATAACAAATTACTGCAAAATGACACAAAACATGTATCAGACTGTATTTTGTTTTATAAATTGGAATCTCTTTGATGACTTCTGACTTAGAGAGTAACCCAAAGTACTTATGGTAGGCTGTGGGGCAGCATGAGCCGGTCCTGAGCTCCTCTGTCACTTTGCCTCCTTCTACTTGGAGCTCTAGCCATTCGCTCTCCTGACTGTACCTCAAACATTTCTATGAGTTTCTGGACCCACCATGCCCTCTTGCTGGAATGGTTTACACTTAGACACACACCTGGATTTATTCCTTACCGATTTGAAGTCTTTCCTCAAAGTCACTTGACAAACTTTTTTAATTGAATTCTTTATTGGTACTTTTTTTTTTTAGATAGGGTCTTACTTTGTAGTTCAGGCTGGCCATATGTAGCCCAGGCAAGCCTGAAACTCAGCAATCCTCCTGCCTCTGCCTCCCAAGTGCTGAGATTACAGGCGTGAGTCACCACAGCAGACACTGTGTTAAATGGTACTGATTGGTGGTGAGCGTGAGTCACCACATCCAATATTATATGTGGTTACCAGGGATCAAACCAGAGACCTTGGGCTTGCTAGGCAGGCACTGGAATCACTGAGCTAAATCTCCAGCCCTATTAGTACATTTTATATGCACATTACGCTAACACTCAACATTGGGAATTTGTACCAGTATGTGATGAGTTCTCATTTTTATTCATCCCCCTACTGACACTACAAACACCCCCAACCCATATATATGCGTGCTTTCTTTTTTTTAACATATTTTTCTTACCTCTCATTACTTACCCTTAACCTTTTTCTTTTGAATATTTTTAATTCACAATATCTATCATACATTCTAGAACTCATTTACATCTTCAGATTCTCGTACCAGAGAAAAGATATGATATTTACACATCTGTGACCTATTTTTTTCACTTCTGAGTATGTTCTCAAGGTATGTCCATTTGAGTATAAATGACTCAAACTTATCATACTTTATGGCAGAGCAATATTCCATTTTGTTAAAAACCCAAATCTTCTTAATGCAGTCTCCAGTTGATGGGCATTTGGGTTGTTTCTAAGATTTAGCTATCAGACTGAGCTGCTATCAACATGGGTGCACATATGTCACTATAATATAATTCTTTCATGTATATTCATAGCAGGGGAATACCAGGGTCAAATGGGACCTCTAACCCTAGTTTTCTGAGGAAGCTACACACTTGATCTGCACAGTGATTGTACTAGTCTACATTCCCACCAATAGTAGAGAAAGGTTCCTTCCTCCCCACGGCCTCACCAGCATTTACTGCTGGCAAATTTCACAGTAGCAGCCATTCTTTGTGGAGTTAGATGAAATCTCAGTGTAGTTTTCATGTGCATCTCTCAAATGACTAGTGATGTTGTGTATTTCTTCATATGTTTCTTGGCTGCTTTTATTTTATTTTATTTTTTTTTTTTGCTTTTTGAGACAGGGTCTCGCTTTGTAGTTCAGGCTGGCCCTGAGCTCACTATAATGACCAGGCAAGCCACCGCGAACTCAGCAATCCTCCTGTCTCTGCCTCCCGAGTGCTGGGATGACAGGCGTGAGCCACCACGTCCGGCATTGTGGTATGCGGTGTTGATTGTTGGTGGGCGTGTCTCCACGCCCAGCATTATATGTGGTTACCGGGGATCGAACTCAGGACCTTGCGCTTGCAAGGCAGGTGCCGGAACCACTGAGCTCACCCTCCGGCCCAGCTGCTTTTATTTCTTCTGAAAAGTGTTCATTTCAGATGACCATTTTTGAATTGGGTCTTTAAATTTGGCAGAGGTGATTATTTTAAGCTCTTTATATATTCTAGATAGTAGCCTGTTATTTCAGAAATAGTAAAGATTTTTTTCCCCATATTGTTAGTTGTCTTTTAGTTTCGCTGGTGGTTTCTTTTGCTGAGCAGAGCATTTTAATAGGATGAGGTCCCATTTGTTGATTCCTTCTGCTATTTCTCATGCTATTTCTCGTGCTATAGAAGTTTTGTTAGAAGTCTTTCCCTAAGTCATTGTCTCCAAGAATTTTATCTAACCTGTTTTCCAGCAGATTTAGTGTTTCAATTTTAAAGTTTAGGTCTTTAAGCCACTTTGATTTTAGTTTTGTACATGGTGAAAGGCATAAGTCTAGCTTAAGTCTTTGGCAGATTAAAGCCCAGTTTTCCAACATCATTTATTTATTTATTTATTTATTTAGGTTTTTTTGGAGACAGGGTCTTGCTTTGTAGTTCAGGCTGGCCCTGAGCTCACTATGATGCCCAGGCAAGCTGCCACGAACTCAGCAATCCTTCTGTCTCTACCTCCCGAGTGCTGGGATTACAGGCGTGAGCCACCACGTCCGGCATTGTGATATGTGGTGTTGATTGTTGGTGGGTGTGTCTCCACGCCCAGCATTATATGTGGTTACCAGGGATAGAACTCAGGTCCTTGCGCTTGCAATGCAGGCACCGGAACCACTGAGCTAACCCTCTGGCCCTCCAACATCATTCATTAAAGAGACTGTCTTTCCTTCATTGAGGATGCTTGGGTTCTTTGTCAAAGATAAGGTGGCTTTTATCACAATGGTTCGTAGTATAATTTCAAGTTGGAGATCATGGTATTTCCCGCCGTGTCCTTGTTGCTTAGAATTGCTTTTGCTATTCTTGGTCTTTTGTGGTTCCAGATGAATTTCTGGATTGTTTTTGCTAGATCTGTGAAGTATGGTGTTGGGATTTCAATTGGAATTGTGTTGAATCTGTATATTGTGGAAGTATAGCCATTTTGATGATGTTGGTTCTCCCTACCCAGGAACAAGGGATGTCTTTTCATTATCTGATATCATCTTCGCTCTCCTTTTTCAGAGTGCTGTTGTTTTCAGAGCAGAGGTCTCACCTCTTTTCACTCCCTAGATTGATTCCTTTATATTTTGAATTTTTGGATGCTTTTGTGAAAGGGCTGAATTCCCTAATTTCTCTTTCAGTGAGTCTGTTGTATTTGTATACAAAGGCTACTGAGTTTTGAGCATTGATCTTGTATCCAGATACTCTGCTAAATTTGGCAATTAAATCTAGCAGTCTTTTGGTTGAGTTTTTAGGATCTTCTATGTAGAGTGCCATGTCATCAGCAAATAATGACAGTTTAACTTCTTCCTTTCATATTGTTTTTCCTTTTATGTCTTTCTCCTGGGTAATTGCTGTGGCTAATGTTTCCAGTAGTATACTGAACAGGAGTGGTGATAGTGGGCATTCTTGTCTTGTTCCTGATCTTAGTGTGAAAGCTTTCAGTTTTTGACCATTTAAAGTGAAGCTGGCTGTTGGTTTCTTGTAAATAGCTTTTATCAGGTTGAGATAAAGTCCATCTCTCCAGAATTTCTGTAGAATTTTGATCATGAGTGGGTTGGATTTTGTCAAACTCTTCTTTTGCATCTATTGAGATGACCATGTGGTTTTTGTCCTTGAGTTTGTTAATATAGTGTATTATGTTTGTTGATTTATGTATGATGAACCATCCTTGCATCCCTGGGATGAATCCAAGTTGCTCAAGGTGTATGAACTTCTTGATGATTTTCTGTACTCTGTTTGCCAGGATCTTACTGAGGATTTTTGAATCAGTGTTCATTAAAGAGATTGGCATATAGTTCTCTTTTTTGGTTGAGTCTTTCTATGCTTTTGGAACCAAAGTAATGGTTGATTCCAGGAATGAATTTGGGACTACTGCTTGTCTTTCAATTTCATTAAAGTGTTTGAGAATTAGTGGTATTAATTCTTCTCTAAAAGTTTTGTAGAATTCAGTGGTAAAGCCATCAGGACCAGGGTTTTTCTTTGTTGGTAAGTTTTTTATTACATTTTCAATTTCACAGATTGATATTGGGATGTTTAATATTTCCATATCTTCTTCATTCAAATTTGGAAGTTCATATATGTCCAAGAATATGTCCATTTCTTCTACATTTTCCATTTTATTGTTGTATAAATTTTCAAATTAGATGTTTATCTTCTGGGCTTCTTTGGATCTGTGGTGCTTTTTTCCTTTTCATTCTGAATAGCATAGATTTGAGCCTTTTCTTTCCTTTGTTTGATAAGGTGGCTAAGAGTCTGTCAATTTTGTTTTTCCTTTCAAAGAACCAACTCATCAACTCCTTGATTTTTTTTTTTTTTTTTTTGAGACAAAGTCTCGCTTTGTAGTTCGGGTTGGCTCTGAGCTCACTATGTAGCCCAGGCAAGCTTCAAACTCAGCAATCCTCCTGTCTGCCTCCCAAGTGCTGGGATTACAGGCATAAGCCACCATGCCTGGCACTATAGTATGTGGTATTGATTGCTGGTGGGCATGAGTCTCCACGCCCAGCATTATATGTGGTTTACGGGGATCTAACTCAGGACCTTGCACTTGTGAGGCAGGCGCCAGAACCACTGAGCTAACCCTCTGGCCCCAACTCCTTGATTTTTTTGTATCAGTCTCTTAGCCTCCATTGCATTAATTTCTTCTCTGTTCCTTATCATTTCCTCCCTAGTATGAGTTTTAGGCTTGTCTTTTTCCTCCTTTTCTAGTAACTTGAGGTTCAGTATTAAACTGTTTATTTGAGCTTACTCTCTTTTTTGGATGTAGGCATTCACTGCTATTAATTTCCCACATAGAGCTGCTTTGATTGTGTCCCATAAATTCCTGTATGTTGTACTGTTTTATTATTTAATTATGAAACTGTTTAATTTCTTCTGTTACCCACTGGTTGTTCAGTAGAGTTGTTCAATTTCCATGTGTTTGTGAGGATCTTGGAATTTCTTTTGCTATTTAGCTCCAATTTCAAGGCACTATGGTCTAACAGTATACAATGGACAACTTCAGTTCCTTTGGATTTACTTAAACCTGCTCTATGAACTAGAATGTCATCTATTTTGGAGAATGATCCACAAGCACTGAGAATAATGTGTATTCTGACTTTGTGGAGGTGAAATACTCTGTAGGCATCTATTAAATCCATTTGTTCAAAAATTTGTTTTAGCTCAAGTATTTCTTTATTGATTTTTTTTCTTCAGTCAATCTATTTGTGACAATGAGATATTGAAGTCACCTACTACCATTGTGTTAGTGCTTATCTGGCTTTGCATGTCCATTTATATTTGTTTTATATAGTTGGGTGTACTAGAATTTGGTACATACATATTTATGGATGTCATCTCTTCCTCTTGGACTGCTCCCTGTATGAGAATGTAATAGTGTCCTGTTTTGTCTCTCTTAATCTGTTCTGGTTTGAAATGCTTGGTTTACAAACAGGATAGCTATTCCTACTTTTTTTGCAGATTCCTTTCACATGGAGAATTATTTTCCATCCCTCTACTTTCAGTCTATGGCTTTCTTTCAGAATTAGGTGTGTTTCTTGTATGCAGTAGTTTGTAGGATCTTGCTTCTTGATCCTGTCCGTCAGTCTGTGTCTTTTAATTGGCTCAGTGAGTCCATTGACATTAATAGTTATGACTGATATGGACAGACTTAGAGCTATCATGTTTTCCTGTTCTTGGCTCTTTTTTCTTCACTTTTGCCCTTTCCCATTCAGTTTCTTTTCTGGTCCAATGTGTTCATTCTGTTGGGTCTCATGGGTTTGTAACTTTCATAGTTTTTTTCAAGATATTCTTTATAATGTTTTGGAATATAGGTTTCTTATCTGTGAAGTTTTTTAGGTATTCTTTGTCATGAAAGTATCTTATTTCTCCACTGATTTTGAAAGATAGTTTAGAAGGATACATCAGTCTAGGTTGGAGGTTGTTTTCCTCCAAGGCATGAAACACTTCATTCTGGGCTCTGCTCATGTTGAGTGTTTTCACTGAAAAGTCTTCTTGATCTTTTTTATTTCTTATTTATTTATTTTTTTTATCTTTATGTTTTTGAGACAGGGCTTCACTTTGTAGTTCAGGCTGGCCCTGAACCTTGAACTCAGCAGTCCTCTTGCCTGTGCTTCCGGAGTGCTGGATTATAGGTTTGAGCCACCAAGCCCCACATTAGTGGTATGTGGTACTGATTGCCAGTGGGCATGAGCCACCATGACTGGTATTGTTGTATATGGTTACTGGGGATCGAACCAGGGGTCTTGTGCTTGCTAGGCAGGTGCTGGAACCACTGAACTAAATCTCTGGCCCAAGTCTGCTTGATCTTGATGAGCTTCCCTTTGTATGTGGTTTTTTCCTTTTCTTCAACTGCTTAAAGTATTTTGTTCTTTTGGATATCTGGAAACTTAATACTATATACCTAGGTGTAGTTTTTTTTATATCATGACCAGTTGGAGTCCTATATGCCTTATTTATTTGTATATCGATTTCTTTTCATTTTCCTGTGAAGTTTTCTGCCTTTATATCTGTGGACAGTTTTTTATGTCTTTTGCACTGTCTCCTGCTGCCTTAGTGACTTTAGTCAGGCTTAGGCTATTCTTTGAATCATTTAGGAGCTGTTGGATTGATTTCTCATGGTCCCTTGTCATCTTCCATAAATTATGTCTTCCCTGTTCTTTAGTTGTGATCCTGTCCTCTAGGTCTGAAATTCAGTCCTCAGCTTCATTCATCCTACTTCATAAGTTTTCATTCTCATTTGTAATCACCTGGAACTCTGCTTGAAGTTGTTTAAAAGGTTCCATTGTTTTTGTTATCTCCAATTCTATCATGCCCCTGATGTCTTCTTTAGCAATATTAATCATATCATTCACTGTGGACAGTATATCTGTTTTCATCTCAGAAATCAGTTCTGATTTCCACATTAGTAGATCTGCTTTTGTAACCATCTCAAAGAGTCCTGGTGAATGAACTTCAGTTTGTTCCAATTCCCTTTTTCCTAAATTCCCCTGTGGTGTTGATGTTTGTTTCTGGGTTTTTGAACTTTTTCTCATTTTTTCCTTTGTCATTGTTGGTGTTAGTCATTTAATTCTTTGACTGCTCTCTGGGCAGTGTTTGTTACAAGTCTCTTTCTTCCTAATATTTTGATCACTTAGGAGATGGCTAATTACTGGGTTGTCCTCGTTGGATCTGTAATGACCCTTAAGAATTCTCAGCTCTGGCACACCATGGGAGGTATTTGAACAGAACAATCACATTATCTTTGTTGGTATAATACAACCAGTATCATCAACAGTATCGAACAAAGTAAAGGAAATGAAAAGCTTTGGCAATTGTTATTCTGATATCTTTAACCTCATGAGTTCCCTCTATGACCGTATGCCAAAATTTAGAATTAATCAGAAATGTGTTTGCAACATACAGGTCCTTAAATGTAGCAGCAGAACCCTTTGTCAGTAAGAGATCACTGGGAAGATGGGGAGATAGGAAGATGGAAGGAGAATGAAAGATTAGAAATAGGGTTAGAGGGTTTACAAAGATCACATATACTTCAAGAACCGTATAGATGCCAGAGGACAACAGAAGGTAAAGGGACATACATAAAACGGTGCCAACTGAGAACCACAGGACTACTAGAGACTTTGTACACCCTCTTATAATACAGAAAAAAGAGAAATTAGGGAAACTGAAAACTTTTTACTTCTAGGAATTGATTCTGACTGGAGGACAGGAGAGAGTGAGGGAACAAGAGGAGAATAGAGAGACCTAGCAGCAGGAGGCAAACAGGAAACTATTTTTTCCTCTTCTATGAAGATGAGAGCAGTTGAGAGGAGAGAAAATCAAAAAGTTAGGTAGAATCAGTATCAGCAGAGTAATGAAAAAAGATAGAGGAAAGAAAGAAAAAGAATAACAACAGTAGCAAAATCAACAATAACAATATACTAAATTAAGAACATTAGTCACAAGGAGACACCTGTTCTCCCTTGCTGGGTTTTGAGTCTAATGCCTGAGTTGAGCTCAGTGATGCCCTACAGGTTTGAATTGTGTCCAGTTTCAACTGTGTCCAGGATCCTGCAGGTGGATCCGACTCCTCCAACTCATGACTGGCTGTGGTCAACAAGGTTCCCTCACTCTTCTAGTCAGTGTTTTCTTCAATGTGTGAACTGGGTGAAGGAACTCAGTAAAGGCCTCTGTCTAGGTTCCAGTACCAGAGCTGCACTCATTCAGTGTCCACAGAGAATCAGGTGGCATCTTTGGGGGCTCTTCTCCATATAATAGTTGCCCTAGTTTGGCCCACAAAGAAAGAGAGATTCCAAGGTCTTCTGGTCTCACCTTGATTGTAGAAGAGCTGTAGGCCTAATCGCTGGTAAATGGCACCCAGGTCCCTTCTTGCTGAGACTCACTGCACTACTTCTGCCACACTCTTCTTACCCTGTCAGACTTCACTAGCCTCTGGCTTGGTTTCAGCAGCGGCAAGAAAGTTGCATGCCCAGGCACCAATTAATGGTGTGGGACTCCTTTGTTGCTGCAGTTCCCTGAGACCTCCACTGCATCCTACTTGCTTGGTCTGTCTACATGCACCTCTGGCATTGTCTCAACAGTGGCAGGGAAGTTTCAGGTCTGGGCCTTGACAAACTATTCAAAAAATTTTAAAGTCAGTACTCACCACCCTCTTCACTCTACTTCCTCTGTCAATCTTACTACCTTCTTATGTTATTCCTTGTGTTTGCTACCTGCCCAACTAGAATGCAAGCTCCATGGGGGGTGTCTAGTTCCAGTGGCTGGAATTTTATACTTCTGAAATTGTTTCCTGAGTAAAATGAGCATTGTTTGCATAGGGCCTGAAGGAAAGAATGATGTTCCCTTTTCAGGTCTGATTACCTGAAATGACAACATTCTACTCCCTGATATAGGGAACACAGAATGAAATTTCTTTGGGAGCAAACTTTGGACATATTAAGTTTGGAGTATTGTGAGATAGCCAGGTAGAAATTCCAGTAGGAAATCAGCTAGACCTAGATTTAGTGGACAAATGGGGCATGACGTAGTTCCAAACACCTACAGTAAAGTCATGCCTTAATCCACTTTAAATGAATTGAACATTACTGAATTGAGTTAATATGAATGAGAAAGCTAAGTGTTTTTGCTTCCCAATCTGGCATGCAAACCAAGCGTGGGAAGAGAGCTATTAACACTTTCCTGAGTCTGCTAGGTTTTGAACTGTTTGACTCAAAGACAAGCACTAAACACCTGGTAGTAGTTCTAATGGTTTGTCAACAAAGCCAGACCTGTTAGTCTTCTAGGGTGATAACTGTTTCTAGTAGTCTGAAGACTTGGTTAAAGACACCTGCATCCTGTACAGAGCAATTAGTATTTTCAAAGTGTGGTGTGCTGTTGATCTAAGTGTAGTAACCTTTGTGATTTCTTTAGTTAAAGGGGGAAAAAAGCAACATGAAAAGCTCTTTCTTTCATTAGGTCCTAATCTTGTCTCTTCCTTTCTATACTTATTAATTCTTCCAAGCCTTGGTAATAATGAAGTATAAGAGTGCAAAAAAAATTATCTTGTGTGGTGTTATTAGTATTTAGCATAATGCCTTGCCTAAAATAGTTTCCCAGTAAATTTTATTCAGCTTTATATCAACATCTACTTTGATTTTTGAACCAACATAATATCCCTTTTTTATTTGCAAATTTCAATTTCCTGTCAGTAATTCCCAGAGCCACCAAGTCTGTCCTTCCAGGTAAAAATAAATGATAAGTAGTTACAAGAAAGGGCATACTTAATATCACTTCAGCAGCATGAAAGTTGTCCATTAGGAAATTTGACAGATAAAATTAAACTCATTCTGATAAAATAATAAAAAGCAATGACTAGAAACCTGAGTCTTTGTGTGTATTCGTGCAAAATTTCCATTTTAGCTTATAAATCCTGCTCAAATAGGGGTCATTCCATCAGAAGCTCTTAGAAGTCTCTTATTTTCCTACTGAATATGCTGCATGGAGTAGATGTTGTCATTCATATCTTAAAGAATAAAAGAATAAAATGAAATTATAAGCATATATTTCAGCAATTTCAAAGCTTTTGTCATTATTTATGATAATAACAATACTGACGGTGCACTGATCTACAGTATTTCGAGACAGCAGTGTCAGTAAGTTGTGGACACCATAAATCAGAGAAGTTCCCCCTTACCCTTTAGATACAGGAAAATAATGAGGCCTTACTGGTGAACATTAGGGCAAAAGTAAATGCATGTTTAATATGTCCATGTTTTATGGCTTTCTTCATTTATTTTTATTCCTTTTTTTTCTGTAATAGAAAGTGGGGATGTAGTTAAATTCAGAAAGACAACTGGCATTAAGTTTATTTTAATGTAATACATGCAGATATTAATAAAGAAAATATAAAAAGCACTCTATAATTATAAGGAAAATGAAACAAAATTTCTAACACATAGTAACACTACTCTGTTATAAGGAAAGATAAACTTGAGACATGCATGAGAAGATGGATGCAATTTGAGAACGTAGTGCTAAGTGACATAAGTCAGACACACAAGCTTAAATATAGTATGGTTTCACTTATACAAGAACCTCAAAATATATATGTACATATATATGGAACAAGACAGAGTGAACAGATAGAGAGAAAAGAATCAAAGATATGTAAATAGGAAATAGGGAGAAGTTAAAATAATTCCCCAAATTATTCTTTTGTTTCAAAAGTATTTTAAAATATATGCTAATTTATTCCATTTATGCTACTGGTTTCTTTTTGTTCATTGAAAAAGAAAGCTTTGTCCTTTTGTTTGTTTCTTCTTTGTAAGAGTGAGTCTTTTTGGTCTATGACTTGTACTCTGAGTAATGTTTTGGTCATTCTTTTAAGATCATGATTCACACCATATTAACCACTGTTATTCTCTAATTACTTTGTTAGGAACTTCTTTTAAAGGTATGATAACAAGGTGATCAGATTAGGAAAGCTTTAACCCACAAAACACAGAACCACTGAAACTTCACTGAAATTGGAGGTTAAAAGTTATCTAAATCCCATCCTTGAAATAAATTTCTTATTATTCTGACCTTTGTCACAGGTTCTATATTTAGGGTCATTGTGCTTTTTCTTTTTTGATGAACAGAATAGATTTTATATGTAGCAACTGTTAACAGAAACTGTATAGATACCTTGATGCCATCTCTTCAACTGAAGGCATACATCTTATGAAATTGTTAAATTCAGCAATAATAAATGTTTATATTTAATTGTCATGCAGCCATAAAGCAATGAAAATTAAGGAATTGATAGAATACATCTAAATATTTTAATAAAATAAAGTACTTCAAAAACAATATATATGAGATAAAATAGTCTAGCCATGGTTTTTTTTTTTTTTAGGTAAGCAAGATTATAAGATTTGTAAATAGCTGCATAATTCCTCTGCAGTTGGGTAACTACTGTTCCATGTGTGGTATTTTAATTACCTCCCATTCATTAGCCCACTCATTCCCTTTGGAATTCCACAGATGCCCCAAGCACTTGAACTTTAAGTCGCTGACTCAGAGGTGGCAACTCCTGAAAGCATCCCATCTGCTTCCCATAAGAAACTTGATATTTAGTGTTTATTGGTGGTAGGAGGAGGTTGTCTAAAGTGAGGTTTCAGAAATGGCCAGAAAAATCCTCGTAGGTGAAACCCATATTTCTTTGTCTGGAATTCAACATTTATATCTAAAATCTCATCAGTAAGTGTACAACTTCCTCATAGCCAAATTATAGCTTTCTAAGTAATTCAGTGTGTATACAGACACAGATCTTTTGAAGCAGGGGTGAGGGGTTGGCAGGGAAAAGGAAAACAACTGATAAAAAGTTGAAGCAGTGTTGCTTTCATTTTCATTTGTAATTACTAAGGAGTATTTCCAGGAAAACATATCTTTACTTAACTGGGAATTTTCTCAATTCCCACAATGAGTTACAGACCCTGGGGACAGCCTGAGCTTACTTATTTTCTCCCATCTTTTTACCAGAGTTTGATATGGTTCCATCTCATCTCAGCAGAGAGCTGGCCCAGAAGTTGGGATATCTATGAAGATGCAGTCACCACTGTGTGACCCAAAGGAAAGGCCAAAAGGATCACAGACTCCACCCTACACCAGGTCAGTAGTCACTGCTCTCCAGACTTGTGCTTATATTAGAAAAATAATCATCTATTTGTTCAAACCATTCTTTGTTTCCTGTCATTGGCAGCAAAATGCATTTCTAGTCAAATGCACTTAGCCGCAGCTTAAAATGACACTCTCAAACTCACATTAGATTTGGATTAACCTCTCAAGGTTTTGGAAAGCAAGCCAAAGTCTCACCGGGTGGATCTGACTCAAATTCAGGCAACTCAAGGTGTGTGATAAAATGAAGAAAGAGGAAATGGCCTGCCTCTCTTGCTCTTAGCTGTACTTTTCTCATTGCTTGTGTGCTCCACGCTGTGTCCCAACACAAATCCATTAATCCAGTATCCCTCCCTAGAAACCTCAGTTTCCAAAAACTCATTCTCTTAGTCCCACCTCCTCCCAGTCCCCTTCACTTTCTCTGATAGCTCCAACCGCTACAGTTTTCTACATCAGTGACCCCACCTCCTTTTTACTGTTCACTTACCCTACAACCTCACTGCTCACGACCTCCTGTTTTGTCACTTGCCTTTTTAACTCAGTTTAAATTTCATTGGACATTATTGCAAATACTCTCAACTCATTACTCTGTCCATCTTACTCTCCTGATTCAAATAAAGCAAAGCAAAACAAGCAAAGACAGAAAAAATCAACTTCAGTTAAGCCCAGCTCTCTTCTGTGTCTTTACGTGGGCCCATATTACCGTGCTACCAAATAAATCCTACGAACAGGGGCTACTTTGAAATCATGCTCCTCATATCTTGAACAGCTGTCATCACTGCCCAGCAGCAGGCCTAACTTACCCCCTCAGTCCCTGGCTTTCTCACTCTCTAAGTTAACATTTAATGAAGAATCTTCACACTGGTCTCCACAGTGGTTGCACCAGTCCACATTCCTACCAGCAGTGAGGTACTATTCCTTCCTCCCTGCAGCCTCACCAGCATTTGTTGTTGGTTGATTTCTTGATAGCAGCCATTCTTTCTGGAGTGAGGTAGAACCCAGCATTGTTTTCATTTGCATCTTTTGAGTGACCAGTAGTGTTGAATGTGTTTTTCATATGTTTGTTTTCTGCTTTTATTTCATCATCTGAAAAATGTTCATTTTAGATGCCCAGTTTTGGATTGGATCTTTAAATTGGGGGGGGGTCTGATTTTTAAAACTCTTTATATATCCTTCATAGTAATCAACTGTCTGAGGAATAGCCGGCAAGCCTCAAACTCAGCAGTCTCCTGCCTCTGCCTCCTGAGTGCTGGGATTACAGGCATGAGCCACCATGTCCAGCAGAAGCTTTTTAATAAGATGAATTCCCTGTTGTTGATTCTTTGTGCTAGTTCCCATACTGCTGAGATTTTGCTCATATCTTTCCCTATGCCAGCATTTCTAGTAGTTTTACCTAAACTGTTTTCCAGCAGGTTTAGTGTTTCTGTTTTAATATTTATATGTTTCATCCATTTCAATTTTGGTTTATTGCATGGTTAAAGACATGGGTTTAGACTGGATAAAGAACATGTAGGGTATTTTTTTAATGAAATGGAGCACTACTCAGCCATAAAGAATGATAAACTGGAGACATTGACAACTAAATGGATGGACTTTGAGATCACTTTCAATAAAATATGTAGAACACACATGTAAATACTGAACTGCTTCTCTTGTGAGGAACTAAATGACACTGTATATGAGGACCAAAATGTATAACTGAAATGAAATAGGAAGAAAAGTTTCAAAGGAGAAGAGGAACTAGGGAGGAAACATAAAGGAAAGGAAATAGGAAAGAAAGAATGAGAAAAGAAGGAAAACAAAACAAAGCTTTTGTAAACAGGGAGGGGCAGAGGAGTTGAAGACAGGGATGGGGAATGGGAAAAAACAAGAACCAAGATATATCATGTACAGGTACAAATTCCCAATGATGAATGGGATTATAAGGTAGACATAAAATGTACTGATAAATTTAATGAATAAAAAAATTAATGTTTAATGTTTTCTGCTATTGCCTTAAACTTCTCCCTGTTTTTCACCATCCTGTCCTAGCCATTAGTCAAATTTCACACCTGGTAGAGAAAAAGGAACTTTCTAGTATTTCACGTACATACTTAATCGGGGATGTTTCTAGGCCAGCAATTTCAATTTCTGTGAATTGCCTAGTTTTTTTTTCTCTCTCTCTCTTCTGAATTCTTCTTCCCATAGGAAGCTATTAACATCCCTTGACAATCCTCCCTTCAAATATTTCATCACTCCTTTATTCCTCTTCAAAATTTTTCTGAAGCCTTCTCTAAATGTTCCTTCAACACTTTAACCACCTCTCATTCACTCGCACTATTCTGGCCTCTGTCCCCACTATACCACTGGGCCCATGGTCACCAGTAGCTTCCATGCTTTGTAGATGGTTAGAAACACAGGACACAGTAGGCCACTCCCATTCTCTGTGCTGCTCTTGCCACATTTGACAGTGTATCTCCCCATCGCTAGTCACTTCTTCTCAGTCTCCTTCGCTCCTTAGCTAGTTTTTTTAGTCCCCCCTTACTCTTTGTTGTTTGGCCTCTAATGTTGGAGTGGACTCTGCTCCATTTATGCTCCCTCTCTAAAGAATCATGCCTCTTTTGGGGGCTTTGAGTGCCATCTTGATGCTACTGACTCAAAAATTTAACTCCCTTCCTTGAACTCCAGATATTTACATTTTCCTATGTAATATTTCCACTCCACTTGGACACCTAATAAGGATATCAGTGTTACAATATGGACAGAGTGAATCTTTCATTAGCCTTCCCACCACAACCCTTGCTTCCCTTCGCCTATGCCCTCTCTTTCTACCCACAGAGTTAGACCAAATATTTAAGGTCTTTAAACCCTATGCCACCTTGATGGTTTTGTGACACTTCCAAAATTATGTCAAATCTATCTATTTCTATCAAACCTTCATTATACCTCCTAAGTACTCTTGCCACTCTTTTATGACATTCTACACTCCACAGAGCTTCTAGAGAAATTCTCTTCTTATGTATAAATTGCAACTTTTTTTTTTTTTTGAGACAGGGTCTCACTTTGTAGTTCAGGCTGGCCCTGAGCTCACTATGTAGCCCAGGCAAGCCTTGAACTCAGGAATCCTCCTGCCTCTGCCTCCTGAGTGCTGGGATTACAGGCTTGAGCCACCACGCCCAGCATTTATGGTGTGTGGTACTGATTGCCGGTGGGCGTAAGTCACTGCACCTGGTATTATTGTATGTGGTTACTGGGGATCAAACCATGGGACCTTGTGCTTGCTAGGCAGGTGCTGAGATCATTGAGCTAAATCTCCAGCCCCTAAATTGCATCTTTTAGAATAAAGTTCAAATTATTTTCCTGGGCCCACAAAGTCCTGCATGACCTAGGTCTCCTTCTTTCTGTAACCTCTTTCTTACATTCTCTCCATGCCTCTCTACATTGTTGGAACAAAGCCCCTCTTTTGACTCCATGGCTTAGCAGTTCTTATTCTAGAGTATACTTTACTACCTCTCACATGGCTGACCCAATCTTATCCTCTAGTTCCCATTACAAGTTTCCTCAGAGAAAGGCTTCCCTGGTTATGCTGCCTAAGCTGACTTCCCCCATTGACTCTCTAGCTCATCAACATTTTTGTTATTTGAAAAGCACTTCTCACCGTCTATAATTATTTCATTGGATTAATAATTTATAGTTCATCTCAAACTAGATTACTATCTCTATATTTCATTTCACTTCTGTGTACTGTTTCTTTTCTGACCAAGAGAGTAGGAACTCAATAAATCATGTTTACAAATAAATGCAACTCTATGAACATAGGTTGAGGTTTCATAACTTAGAATTCCAAAACACTAGAATTTTATCCTGTAACTGCTTCCTCAGGTTCTTGAGTTACACACTAAGAAAACTGGTATTGGCTAACTAAATCAGTAAAGGAATTATTAGAAGGGTTTGAAGGTGTCCTCTGAAGTAAGGAGAAATCTGTTACTCCAGGCTTAAAATGACAGAAACTAGAATGACTCTGGATATTTAGGGAATAGGTGCTAATCGACCTATGCATCTGACACCAAAGTCAGGATGATTAAGTTACCCTTTTTTTTCATTGTGTCATTCCACTCAATAGTCACATTCACAGGTTAAAAGTTAAAATATTAGTCTTGGCCTGGATTTCATTCCCATTCCTTGGTTAATCAAAGTTTGGTTGTACCAATACGCATGCAACAGTGGCTGAATGATTTCTCAAATTAAAATTGATGTGCTGTTACCATAAGAAGAGGAGCTAGATTCTGGACAGGAAAAAAAAAAAAGACAAAAACCCAGATGTCCACAGTACATCATCTCACACAGCTGAAAGGAGCTGTGCTTGACACCAAGTCATCAGCCTCATGAAGGCCTCGTCTCCAGGTTGGTATTCTACGCTTCTTCAAGTCACATGGCCTGACTCCTTTCTGGTGGGTTATGCAAATGTTCCCAGGTGAGAATTTTCTCACAAAGGCCCGAAGGCAGAGCAGGACTTTCTGTGGTGGGAGAGCTGCCAGCCGGTGCAGTAGGTCCTGCTGACTGCACATTACACCGTGGTTATTCCTATTTGCATGGGTGTCAGGATGCTACAGGCAAGGAATTTTGTTTCTTTCTCCCTCCTTTTAAATGAAGTAGGCTCGGTAACATATTCTCAGCTGTGAAGAAGAACATAATTATACTTTTTCACATTTTTTACTTGTCATTCATGCTTTCCATAGTTAAGCTAAAGAAGTTTCAATAAATATGTTTGCATGAATTCACCAAATGTATATTAAGTTCCTAGACAGGGATACGATTACATTACATAAAAATAGAAAAATTGCTTTCATTGTAGTTTCCTTATTCCTGAACACCACTCTTCCTTTTCTGTTCCTTCCTAACTACATCAAAACTAACAACTATTGACATAATACTTGGGCCACCTTGTATCCAGGTCTACTGCTTCAGGATTTTTTTTTTAATGTAGGAAAGGGGAAAAGAAGAAGACAGAAATAGTATTAAGGATTTTACAAAGTGAAAAAAAGTTCAGAAGAACTTAAATAACTTCTTCCCTCCCTGAACAAACCACCAGCCACACTGAGATTTACAGCTGCATCTAAGAGTCTAAAGCTTTGGACAGTTCACTTTCCTTCATTATGAATAGAAGGCATTAGATGTCTTTTTTCTTGTCTTCAGAGAAGACTTATTCATTCTAAGCTATAAGACGAGGTTAACTGCAAGGCACTTGTAAACCTCAGTGTTTTGGGGGATAGTAATGAAGTCCAGTGAATTGAGTAACTGAAAAATGAAAATTTATGAATCTGTATTTGGTGACTAAAGGGAACAAAAACATTACGGCTGTATTTGAGATGCAATATGAAAAATCAAAGACAAAATTTTTAATTTGAAAAGACTCCGTACAATGTCAAATAGACTTACATTTATAGTGGTACCTCAATTCATGAATTTAATTCTGTTGCAGATTACAACCAGAACCATGGGATGAATTTTGCAACCATAATCATGAAAAAAATTAAGTTTATGAACCAAGGTATCACTGTACTTAGAGTATATTTTAAAAAACTATAATGCTCAGAGAGTCTGAGTAATAAGTAAATTTGCATCTATTCTACCACCTATAAGGGAAGAAAATCATGAAGGAAAAATACATAGCTACATAAATGTAAACTTTCTCCACCAACCCTTGCACATGTTTGACCCAAATATAATTCCAAAGTGTTAGCCATGGATGGCTAATGTGGGAGCTGTATCAGTCATCTATGTAATGTGCAAATCAAATCAACATAGTCCTCTTCCAGTATTATCAACAAATATAAAAAGTGAGGCATTGACAAATTGGCTGGCCCCTACACTGGGCCACCTCAACCCTGTATCTGTCTGATAGAATTCTTTGTAAAGTTATGTATAATCTAATTCAGACAACCTGTATACAGTGGCAGGGAACAGAATGCTTTCCTGTAGGATTATGATACTATCATTCATTATACCAATTACTGAGATCAAAGCTCAAGAAATCCTAGAAAGCTGCTCACACAACTAAGTAGTAGAGTTGTATTTTTTTATTTGAATCTTTATTGGTACATTATATATACACATCACAATTACCCTCAGCATTGAGAATTTGTACCAGTATATGACACGACTTAATGCTCATTTTTCCCTTTCCCCAACCTACCTTACAACCTCCAGCCCCTACATGCACAAGCTTTGTTTCCTTTTTTAACCATCAATTTTTTTCTTTCCCCTCATTACTTAACCCTGAGCCCCATTTCTCTTTGAATATTTACTATTTTACAATGTCTATCATGCATTCTAAAACTCATTTACATCTTCAGTTTCTCATACCAGAGAAAAGACACAATATTTAAACAACTATGACCTATTTATTTCACTTATGAGTATGTGCTTATGAGAAACCAACAGCTGACATCATCCTAAATAATAAAAAACTGAAACCTTTCCAACTAAGATCAGGAACAAGACAAGGATGTCCACTATCACCACTCTTGTTCAATATAGTGCTAGAAACATTAGCCACAGCAATTAGACAAGAGAAAGAAATAATGGAATAAAGACTGGAAAGGAATAAGTTAAACTGTCATTGTTTGCTGATGACATGATACTCTATCTAGAAGATCCTAAAAATTCCACCAAACAACTGCTAGACTTAATTACCAAATTTAGTAGCACAGCTGGATATAAGGTCAGTGCTCAAAAATCAATAGCATTTTTACACACAAATAACAGACTTATTGAGAGAGAAATTGGGGAGTCAGTTCCTTTCACAGTAGCACCTGAAAAAAATGAAATATCTAGGAATAAGACTGACAAGGAAGGTGAAAGACTTTTACTCCAAAAACCACAACACCCAGAAAAAGGAGATTGAACAAGATATCAGAAAATGGAAATACTTCCCTTGTTTCTGGGTAGGAAGAATGAACATTGCCAAAATGGCTATATTCCCACAACTACTACATAGATTCAGTGCAATCACAGTTGAAATCCCTACAGCATATTTCACAGATCTAGAGAAAATCATCCAAAAATTCATCTGGAACCACAAGAGATCTAGAATAGCAAAAGCGATTCTAGGAAACAAGGACATGGAAGAGGGTATCACTATCCCCAATCTGAAACTATATTACAAAGGCACTGTGATAAAAATGGCAGGGTACTGGCACAGAAGTAGAGTTATATTTTGAATCCAGGCAAATTAACCCAAGGACCTGTCTTTCTATTATGTAATACTATCATACCTGCAAAATTTTAGTGCTTTGGACTTTGAAGAAGATCTTTGGCAAGGTGTTTTTTAAATAAAAAATCAAAATAAGATAGTAGTGCTCACACCTTACTGAAACTTAAAGTGCACAATGGTGGAGGAAAATTTGCAGTCAGGTCATTCAAAGTCCTCCTGGTTTTTCAAAATGCCAAGATGGCACAGATTATTGGCATAAATTTTAAGCCTTGTACCACAATCCTTTCAGAAAATATAAACAGATGAGGAATATGAGGAAAGTGCCTAAGCAAAGATACTTAACTAGAATAGAGCTGTGCATATTTGGATAAATAAATTCTAGGGAAAAGGAAAATAGTTACAAGGATTAGAAAGCTTGTAGTTACCTTCCAACATCTTAAAAATCATTAAATCATTATGAAAAATAGAAAACTATGACCCAATATGTGGTTTAAGAGAAATTTACCTCATTTTTGAGGAGATAGATGAAAATCTCACCTTGAGAACAGTATACTTTCTATTTTCACCTGAAGTTGAAAAAGCAATGGTGCCCAGCATCACCTGTTTGATTTGGAAGGATGTGAGACATAAGAGGAATGGGGCTGTCCTTAAATCACAGTGTTTTTGATGCTACAGAGTTTTACTGAACTTTGTAGGTTTATAATTTTTGAAATTATGATTATTTCTCACCAAAAACAATAGTGATTTTAGTAAAAAGCAAAAAGTGAGCAAAAGAAAACAATGTGACTGGCTTCATTATCCCTGTGAAGGAAAGTTGAAGAAGTGAAAAAAAGATGAAGAAGAGGAAGAGGAGGTAGAGGAGGAAGAGGAAGAGGAATGGGAATGGGAAGGAGAAGGGGAAGGAAGAAGAAATAAGAATGTATCTTTCCATCCCCAGTAACAGTGTGTGATTTCAGGGCAGCCCCTTCCAGAATTAAATGCAGGAGATCTAAAATAAGTAGGAAAATCCACCAGTAAGCTCAGTTCTTCAAAAGAATGGTAGCTATCAACCCAAGAAAACCTACATTCTCATCAGCAATCTAACATCTTGCCTAAATTTTAGAAGCATCTAACTCTTTCCCCTTAACATTAAAGAAATGACATATGTTGGGTGACTCCTTCAGCACTGTAATAATAAAATAACAACTGGCAACGTGTTTCATATTCATTATATGCTCCAGTGGGCTGAAGCAATAGACAATAAAACTTGATGAAACTTAAAAAATACATATAATATTTATTATTTGTATAATATATGCAAATGAAGTGCCTATTAAGATATGAACAGCTTTCCTTGATCTTAAATTTTCAAGCATCATACAAAATTCTTTGGGGGCCATAAGCCTACAGAGTTACTGGTACTTGTATTTGGCAAGATTCTCCATGTTAACTGTACAGTATGAGACTGAACAAGGAAGAAAAGTGCAGGGAAAAATTTGGCAGAAACAGAAGCAAATCACGTTGGTTTCACTTATGTGACTTAGGAAGGTATAGGAGACAGCCATTGAAGTGAATAAATATAAGAGGTGAATTTTTGGAAGAAATCCAGATTCTCTTTTATTTAAAGGAGTCAGCTCAATTTGGCTTGAAACAAGATTTATAGACATTGGTGGTAAAAACATTAAAGGATCAGGTTTTTTATTAAATTTTAGGAAAAAAGTTAAAGACTTCAAATATGACATTGCTTGTAAGTATATGGCACATGTGTTCCTATGTACAAACATATTCAGAACATTCTGATGAAGAAGTGATGTTGTTTGGGCTTTTATATCAGTTTAAAAATAAGGAAAATTCTTAGAAGCTCTTAGAGATGAAAACACTAATAAACAAAACCTGATTTTCATGAACGCCTATTTGACCTGAGTTATACAACACATTTTGAGCTTTGTAATTCTTAGAGTGCATATAATTTTTAATTGACTTTTCCTTGGCAATATCAGTATGTTTGTATTATATTCATGGGACTCCCTCTGGTGTATAACTTAACACATGAAAATTCTTGTTTTACTCTTTACCAAAGCTTTCTTACAGTCTGATGGATAAGGTGTCTAATTATGGAGTATTGCAGAAGGCTTTGGATCAAATCATATGTTTTTATTGAAAATGAGGTCATGTTGGGTTGTGTGACATAACAAAATAATCAGTTAACTATTTTTCCAAGCCAAACATAGAGTAATTAGGTTTAGTAACCTGGTTTCCTCCCTAAGATCTGTAGCTCAGACATGGTGGTTTAGAAACAATATGGGTAGAAACTGTGTATATTTTTCTTGAACATTTAAATGAATAATATTTTCTAGTTAAACTGTATTTTAGATAAAATTTAACTTTATTTTCATTTTTACTTTACATGAGATTGCCTAGGAGAATATTTGCCATATAATCTAAAATTCTATGGTACAAAAATTGTCAGTCAAGTAACTAAATTCATATTATTACAGATAAACAATGAATTGGGCAGTTACAGATAATAACTTAATGATATATTTAATCACCCACTAGAATATTTTGATAGATTTTCAGATATTTCATGGATGTGTTGATTTCAAATATATAGTCATATTAAGCCCCTCAAGAATCACTGAAATGCTTTAGTTCCAATATTCTCCCAGCTCCAAGTGTTCTGTACTGGAAAGTTTAGTGTTTGGGTTTGATAGTCAGAAATTATGAGACTCATGGCATCCCTTTGTCAGAATTTTCATAATACAGTAAACTTAGATTGGTTAAAATCTTTATTCTTCCAAGATGCCAAATTTTTAACCTTTTTAGGTGTAGGCTTCAGCACAAATTCTTAGACTACAAGTATTAGATTTTTCTCCTGAAGAATTAATGCTCTCCTATTTTTTTCTTTCCGTGATTAAAACAGTAGTTCCTTTCAAGATGCTGAAATCACTATGTATTTCACATTGTTGAGTTGAACATGAAAACCCCTTTCACAATTTAGCTTTGGCCCTAGATAATTTCTCCATTCAACATTTATCACTCAAAGGAGTATTGTGTAGTGTACTATTATAGAATTTCCATATTCATCTTAGGTTTACTACTGACATGACTTCAAAAAAATATGATATTGTCAAAATTGTGCTGACTGTGAAATTAAAATGCCTTTTTGGGCATCCAGAACAGCTGTATTGAATAGCTTGACATCTGTGAAATCAAAAGTGTATCTTGAATTCAACTTTCAAACCACAGTATTCAAGTAAGCAAAAACTGACCGTGTGTTAAAAACACTTGAAACTCTTCCTCTTGTAACTGTTTATCTACATTTTTAAAACTCTGTTTACATTGTAGTAACAGCTGTGTTTAAAAGGGATATGACAGAGCAGACTAATTTATAATGCAAAACTCAATTCTAAAAAAAAAATTTATGTTTGAAAAAACACTTCAAAAGAGGGCAAAAATGATTAAAATAGACACAACCATTTGTTTAAACTATGACTTTCTCAAGAAAAAACAGCCTAATGTAAACTGGCCTATGCACGTTCCAAGCAGCTGTTCTGTGTAACCCTCTACAAAACCTTTTTCAGGGGTGGAGGTGGGGGAGAGAGAAAAGGAGAAACTGACCATAACAAAAGGTCATTGCCATTTAAGAAGCAACAAATATCTAAGGATGAAATGCTAAATATTTTTTAATTTTGCCAAGTTAGTTAAAATTAGGAGCTGAGGAAATAGCTGGTCACCATCACTATAGTAAGCAATTCCACCACTGAAAAGTGAAAAGCTCACCCTGCGTCAGCATTCATTCATTCACTGGGCTTCCACAAGACAAATGCAAACTTCTTCAGTAAAGAAAACAAATAAGTAAGATGTCTTGTCCATATTTTACCTTATAGTAGCTACCCTCTACTTTCACTCCCTTTTCTAAAAATGTAATCATTGTCTGAGTATCTTGTAGACATGATATTAAGGCCTCTTTCCTCCATTCCAGTTGTTTTCTCTTGGTGGTTCATTCTGTTAACCACTCCCTCTTTCACTGATTCTTTCTCCCTTTGAATTACAGGGTCTCAGGTAAAGCATTTTGACTCTGTTTCCTAAACATTGATGCTATAAGATGATCTCATATATCTCAAGGTGGCAAGGAAGCAGAATTTCCATTATTTTTTAAAGTCTGGCCTTTGAAATTATCAGAAATTAACTGAGATAATCCTATCTGAAGGGTCCTGTGTAGACCAAGGACCAAAGAGGAGCAAGGACGCTGGCTTCATCAGACGCCAGCCTGGAGAGCTCACAACCACTGGACTCTATCACATCATGCCATTCAAATATGTCAACCCTGGGCCGGAGGGTTAGCTCAGTGGTTCCGGCGCCTGTCTCGCAAGCGCAAGGTCCTGAGTTCGATCCCCGGTAACCACACACAATGCTGGGCATGGTGACTCACGCCCACCAGCAATCAATACCACATACCACAGTACCGGGCATGGTGGCTCACGCCTGTTATCCCAGCACTCGGGAGGCAGAGGCAGGAGGATTGCTGAGTTCGAAGCTTGCCTGGGCTACATAGTGAGCTCAGGGCCAGCCTGAACTACAAAGTGAGACCCTGTCTCAAAAAAAAAGTCAACCCTGCAAACTCAGGCAAAGCGTCCAAGAAAGAGAGCTGGAATGCCTCAAGAGACTCAGGTAAAGTTTTTACTACTCAGCACAACAGGACAGGGGCCCCAAAACAAATTAAGGTTAAATAAACATGATGAGAGGTCACTGTTATAGGTGGCTTTGTGGAATGGTATTCCCAGTCGTTCCTAACATGATGTCTAGGTCATAATTGTAGCTCAGAAGTATGATTTGCCACATCTATGAAGATAGCAACATTTTCCTGTAGCATTATCTGATGAATTCAATTGAATTGACACTCATTTACTTAACTACTTGTGCGTTATGGTTTATTCTTGACACTCAAAGGCACGGCTTTTGGGAGATGACTGGATCATGAGGGGGAGGTTGTCATCAGTGCATTAGTCCATTGATGAGTTTATAGCTAAGTATGATGTTGGGAGATTAAACCTTGTGGGAAGAGGTGGATCTTTGGGGCATGGCCAGGAAGGGTTTATCTCCCTGTCCTGTCTTGCTTGCTCTCTGGCCATGAGCTGTCTCTCCTCTGACATGTCCCTCTGCCATGCTGCCCTTCTTTAGGAGACACCAGACTATGCATGAAAACCTCTATAAACTTTGACCCAAAATAAGTCTTTCCGCCTTTAAATCACATTGTCAGATGCTGTGCTTCAGTAACCAGAAAGTAACTAAGACAGCATGTAATAAAGACATTTTGGATACAACTTCTGTGCCAAATAATATTCTAAGCACCAAAAAAATAAAGTAACAACAAATGAAACTCCAGGCCTCTAGAAAAAGAGAAAGGTGAAGAAAGAGGGAGAAACAAAGAGAAAGGGGAAAGAAGGGAAAGAGGAAGGAAAATAAAGAAGGAAGTGTAAATCAGGAATGACCAGATAAAAGGGTAAAAGACAGGAAAAATATTAGAGAGTAATATAAGGAGCTGTTCTCTTGGCAAAAGTGGCCAGGAAAACCCCTCAGTAGAGGAAACTAACACAAAGCTCTGCCTAATGTTAGGGACTGTACCTGAGAGATCTGTAGAAAGCACAGTGCAGTCTGGGAAACAAAGCCAGGATAAGCCGTCACGAACTCTTCCAAGCCATTTATTCTATCGATATATAATTCCAGTTAGCACACGAGCAAAGAAGTTTATAATCTTAATGTGAGTCTTAACCATTCTTGTTTCATTTATATAACAGCCAAAATTACTTCAGAAAAGTAAACCAATATGAGTGATGATTTCCCCTTGTGAAGAAGTGCAGAGGTTAAAATAAGAAGGAATCATCTGTATGTGTTTGTCTATATTTGCATAGATTAATATTTGCACCATCTATATCTATATCACTTCTAGATATGCTGGACATTGTGGATGTGTCTAGACCTACCTCTATCGTTACTGTTCAGCTAGATTTGTAGCCTAATTGTTATGCTATGAAAGTGTCAAACCCAATGAGTTTATTTCTGATACATGTAAACTGACCTCCTGTCTTGAGAGGTAGAACAGAGAACAGCACATGTTCAATCCATATGTCTATATCTGGCTATGCTTCTCTTGTGCTGTGTACACATTAAGCTTAGGCTATGCACTCCCAGGTGAATCAAACATTCTCAGCAAGATGAGCCTGCTTGGGAGGCACAGTTAGGAGGACTGCTTTTGTTACTATCACATACAGAGATGTGCTAAAGAGCCCTTGAAAAATAATTAAATATGTATGAAACGAAATCTCTCTCTCTCACTCTCTCTTCCTCCCTTTTCTTCTCTCTCTCTCTCTCTTTCTTCCTTTCTTTCCTTCTTTCTTTCTGAGACAGGGTCTGTCTTTGTAGTTCAGGCTGGCCCTGAGCTCACTATGTAGCCCAGGCTAGCCTTGAACTCACAGCAATCCTCCTGCCTGTGCCTCTTGAGTCTTGGGGGTACAGGCATAAGCCCAACTGAATGAAATCTTTATTTTATGGAATGACATAAAATTTCCTTGTGACTTTGCAATTTTCTTTTTATTTTAGCCTTGGAAAAAAAGAGCCACAGTGCAATGGTGCTGTGGCTGCCACACCAGGCCAGTGTAATAACATCAGCACAGACATTCAAGATGGATTTACAGTCACATTGTCTTTCAACAGTGAAAGAAATGAAGCTAGTATTTATAAATACATTTTTGGCTAAATTTTTGTCCTATGAATTAACTTTTGTATAGTGTACCACATTACCCAGAAAATGCTCAATCGTGTAGAAGAAAAGACAAGTAGTTTTATATTTTTAAGTATTTTATGACTATATTCTTCCCTAGATGTAGTTCAATTTTTTTTTCTTTGTTGTGCTTTGTTTTCAGCTCCAGGGATTAAACTAAGGGCCTTTGTGCTGAGCGGGCTGCAAGGGTCTCACCACTTGGTCCTCTGGCCGACTTCACCCGACACCCTCTTGTGCCGGCCTCCCAGAGTGCTAGGGTCACACGCAGGTGCCATCATTCCTGGTTTTCACTTTGTTTTTGAAAATAGTATTTGTGTTTGGAAAAAAGAAAAAAGAGGGGTTTAGTATTTTTAAAGGCAAGAGTCACTTTTTTTTCATTTTTGGTAGTACCAGGGATCAAACTCAGAAGGGTCACATAGCTAGTTTCCTTAGCAGAACTTTTCAGAACATTCAATTTTCTAATGTACACAGGAACCCCATGAGGCGAGGAGTACCGCGTGCAGCATTGCCCAAACCTGTTGGACCACTGAGTTTTCTCCCCTCGCAGCACCCTTCTGCTTACTGCCTGTCTGACATGCTTTGAGAAAACTCTGTTTAGAATGACATTTTGTTTCACAAATAACATATTTAGCTTCTCTGTTAATGATTTTTAAAACTTTTTTTTTTGAGACAGGGTCTCTCTTTGTAGTTCAAGATGGCCCAGAGCTCACTTTGTAGCGCAGGCAAACCTCCAACTCACAGCAATGCTCCTGCCTCTGCCTCCTGAGTGCTGGGATTACAGGCGTGAGCCACCACACCAGGCACTGTGGTATGTGGTACTGACTGACAACTGGTATTGTTGTATGTGGTTATCGGATATCAAACTAGGGACCTTGCACTTGCTGGGCAGGCACCAGAACCACTGAGCTAAATCTCTGGCCTTAAAACTATTTAAAATACAGTTTTAATAAAAATAGAAGAAAATCCATCTACATTTATTCATTCATTTCTACTACAAATACCTTCTATGAGTATGAGGACCTACTATACACTGAAGACTTCTATAGATAGACATCATCCTTGTGGCAATGAACAAATTAGGAAAGTCTTGATTCTAAAGGAACTTACTTTCTAGAAGGAAAACACACACACACACACACACATATGTATATATAACCAATTGTGTTAAGTGCTAATACTGTGAGAGCTTTTGTTCCATGTAGTTCTGGATTTTTTAATATACTTATATTACATCTATAAACTCACCGCAGTTATAATCAACCTCCAATAGGAATGAATCTTTTTGTGAAATTTAACAAAATAATCCTAAATTCGTTCTAGAAGAGCAATGAGTCAAAATGATTTTTAGGAATAAGAAATTTTCTCTAAATGAATAGGAAGTTATAAACTTATTCTCACAGGCATAGATAAATAAACTAATGGAAAAAATAAGGAAGGCAGAAGCAAACACATAGTGCCTGGGAATGTGATGGACGTGGAAACAGTACTGGAGACCCATGCTTGCCGTGCAATTTAGACCACATACAGATATCAATTCAAATGGATGGATCTTGAAACATTGTTAAATCTAACAATACCAAGTGTTAGCAAGGATACAAAGCTACCAACATGCTTATGTTGGTTAAAGATCCATATTCCTGATCACTGAGCATTTCCACTCTTGGATATGGATTCAGTGTGCACAGACACATGTATTATACTGACAACAACAGCAGTGTTCATTGGTGTATGATATGGAAGTGATCTAAGTGATCACTCATAGATATTCAATAGAGGGTTTATATGAATGTAGTATTGTTCATTCAAAGGAATATCCCCCCTGTAAAGAAAATGCATACACGAGAGTTGTATGTATCAGCACAGATACATCTCAAAAACTTAACATTCATGGAAAAATGAAGTTTCAGAAACGTACAAAATGTAGTGGTATAATCCTCACA
This sequence comes from Thryonomys swinderianus, assembly GCA_004025085.1. Lineage (NCBI taxonomy): Eukaryota > Metazoa > Chordata > Mammalia > Rodentia > Thryonomyidae > Thryonomys > Thryonomys swinderianus. The sequence goes on from PVIC010011041.1 coordinate 33,083, forward strand.
TTCTGGGATGCTGAATCAGAAGGATCACAAGTTTGAGCTCAGCCGAGGTAACTGAACAACTTAGAGAAAGCCTATCTCCAAATTTTAAAAACCAGGATGAGGAAGGAATGCTAAAGTTACAGCTCAGAGCTAAGGCCCTGGATTCAATCCCTAGTGCTACAAATTTTTTTTTTTTTTTAGACAGGGTCTCACTTTGTAGTTCAGGCTGGCTCTGAGCTCACTATGTAGCCCAGGCAAGGCTTAACTCAGCAATCCTCCTGCCTCTGGCTCCCGAGTGCTGGGATGACAGGCGTGCCACCACACCCTGCACGGTGGTATGTGGTATTGATTGCTGGTGGGCGTGAGTCACCACGCCCAGCATTGTATGTGGTTACCGGGGATCGAACTCAGCACCTTGCGCTTCCAAGGCAGGCACTGGAACTACTGAGCTAAATCTCCAGCCCCCAAAAAAATTTTTTAAAAAGTTTTTTTATAAAAGGAGAAAAGGGAAGATTGAAGAGTTTTCTCTTTCAAGCACAAGCAAGTGAAAGGAAATTATAATTTTATTCCAATTAACACATTAAATATTTATACTACACATATGTTTCAAACTGTATGCTTCAGACAGTGACAGAATTCACATCAATCTCCTTTTTTATAGTATCAGTGCACTTAAAGCTCTACATAAACCTTTAAAATAGCTCTAATTTTCATAGCCTGGATTTTACCCTGTACAACACCAACTCATACCTGCTGGCTCTTTCATATAACAGAGTTCATCTATAATGTAACTGTAGGTCCACCTAGGAAGTACTTGTTAAGAAGTCAACTGTGTAGTGGAAATTATCCAGGATTTAGAATCTCAGAACAGAGTTCATTGCTGGGCACACCATTCCATTAGGGTATGATCTGAGGAATAAAAATTGACCTCTTTGAACCTATTATTGGTCTTATAAAGTGAGGGTAATGATAATTATCACCTTCACTGAACTATCACAAGGATTAAATGAAAATATATGGGGAAAAGCTTTGGATATCATCATTTTTCCATAAATAATAACTCATTTCTTGCCAATAGTGACTCATTTTTTTTTAATACAAAAGAATTTTACCGTATGACACTGGCCTTGTGGAAATATTTGCTCGGGTAAGGAAAGGAAGACTAAAACTAGAAACAACAGCAAAGAGACACACACACACACGCACACACTCACAGAGAAATACACACAAACAAATGCGACTTGAGGGATGCAGTGGACACTGTGGACTGTAGGAAGTCCTCCGTGAGAGTCAAGGGCTGGGATGATAAATGATTTTCTCTGGACCTGGAGGGATGGAGTTTAAATTGGTGCAGATGTGGAGAGGGTGTTGTAGGTAAAGGAAAGACATGTAGTCTCTTTGCGTAATAGCAAAGATAGGCTTAATAATCCAGCCTGGTAAGGATCTCTTTACAATCCTTCCAATCATGGTTCTCATGAAGATTCCTCCTGCGAAGTTAATCTCACTTTAGACTTACTTGGAAGAAGGCTGTGGAAATCAGTGGGGTTCGATGCTTAGAGTGTAACAACTAAGTTTTATTAGATACTCTCCAGGTGCTAGGATCTAGTCCTTAGTAGCTGTTTTAATAGGTTCCCAATATCTTGCTGTAGATTCTTGTGCACAGCTTTGCTAGCCAGAGTGACCCCACAGCAGGGCATATCTTCTTTGATATATAAATACCACTGGTGTCTAGTTTACTATTGCTACATCTAATCCTCAAATGGACTAACAAAGATGGCACGATGCTCATGAACAAGTTGGCATCCTTGATCCTGAGAGAGGTGTCTTGACCTAAATGTGTTCTGTTATTAGCTTTTCATTTTAAAGATGTTATGTTTAATTCTTTGTTTTTAATCTGCACAAAATGTTAGATTGGAGGAAGGACCTGATTTTACACCATCAGAAATCCCCATGGGAGCATGCTTAGGAGCCAGGGCTGCATTCCTCAAGAAGTGTGCGCGATGCTTCCATAGCATGAAAAGTAACATACTGAGATTCTTGTTGATAGTGAAATGTTCTTTCATCACACCCCTTTCCTTAAGTGGTGATGTGATATTTGTTTCTACATAACCAGTCATTACTCTGTTGAGGATAAGACACTATTGAAATTTAAGACAACCGATGCTCAAATAAAGTCACTCCTATTGATAGGGTTAGAAACAAAAACGCCTTACATTTATACTACCGCCTCCTTTTTTTATGGGAGGGGAGGCTGAAGGAGTCGGTGTGCACGAAGAAGGGATTGTTTTTTGTGGAGACAAGCCTAGTATTTCAGGGAAATAAGAAAGTAGTAACAGATGTAAAGGCAAGGTGAGAAATGGCGCACACTACTCCCTCCTTCCTGCTTCCCACTTCAAGTTACATTCCATCTGGAATACTTTAGACCATTCCCCCACGTTTTAGTTACTGAAAATAAACCTGGAAAGTTTGATCTGCCTGTCCTCTGGTTGGGACACTAAGAATTAAGCCTTTCTTAGTAAAGTTTCTGTGATTTACTTACATAGTAAAACTAATCATAATTCAAGCACCTCATAGTACATTATAGGTTAAATATATCACCCAGCTCAACTTTATACTTAATAAATGATGCTATCTACACCGCCTCACTTCTCCCACCCACCCACTTTCCCTTCTTTCTACCCAGTTTTTTAAAGGTAAACCCAACATGATCTACTTTCCAATTGAATCTGAGAGTTACTTAAACGGCCTTGGAATCTCTTTCATTTGAATTCAATATACCACCCTCCAATTCAGCAGCTGGGCATGGTGGTGCCTGCCTGTAACCCCAGCAGTTAGGAGGCTGAGGCAGGAAGCTTGTCTCAAAAATAAAGTAAAAGAAAAGGAAGAAAGAAAAGAAAACAGTCCATGGCAGCCTCTGTCCCACACATTGCTCCTGAAGTTTCATTTGCTGTCAGACACATCTGAGATTATGGCCCTTGATTGATCATATCATTACCTTCCCAACTTAACTCACTTCTTTCCCACTTACCCCATACCCCACATTCGTGTGACAGACCTGGAATATTTCCTTCAACTCTGTTCTGAAGTTTCCAGCTGGTTCCCTGATTAGTTCCTCATATGTACTTGCGTCCTGGATGTACAGCCCCGTGCTCTTGCAGATCCTCTCAAGAAGTCCAAAAATCTCACCCCTAGGTCTCAGCCTGGCTGTGATGGACATGAGCTGAAGGTAGTTTTCCCACTTACAAATAAGGATCCCCACACTCTTGATTACCCTAAAGGGCTCCAGTCTTTAAAGACTATCTCAGACTATGCTTCCTAAGTCCCTCTCTCTACTCCTTCACTCACCACCCTAGTCGTATAGCCTCCAGGGTATGACAGCCTGCTGTGCCCTGCAGACACCAGTCTTAACAGATGGGCAAGCTTGCTAATAGGCGAATGTGGTGCAAGCTCTGTCTCCAGCCCTCTTTCACTCTGTGGCATGTGTGCCAGCATGGTTCCTTCAGTACTTTCCCATCAAACATGAACAGCAGGGGCACTGTTTATAAACAAGTATCTCAGGGCACTGTTCTCATTGGTGAAGAATCCAAGAGGCAAGTCATGGATATCAAGAGGGCAATAGTCTTCCCCTGTCTCTAATAATGCCCATGTCCAGAGAAACCATATACAAAGTACTTCTCTTACAAGACTGCTATCTCAGTGGAATATACAGAGAACAGCAACAGAGTCTTGCCAGATTGTTCTTTTTGCCAAGAGTTTCCTTCAGAAATATTTGGTTATTTTGTAATTTTTGTGATTATTTGCCATTTTGTCATGGAAATTAGAAGTGAAGGAGAGAGTATTTGTTCAGAGGCTACATGAAAAGTCCCTAATAAACACTAGCAAGATTACTGATCTAGGTCATTGATTCTCAAAGAAGTGACACCTTGCCTTAAAGGTCTTTTTGGAAATTGTGGGTTTTTTGTTTTCATCGTTGTTGGGACAAGGTTGGAGGAAGGTTGCCCGATGTCCTACATGGGCAGGGGAAATAGAAGCAAAGAGAAAACAGAATCTTCAGCTTCTAACCATTCTGGCATATATGTATGTATATTTGTGAATGATGTGTATATATACACAGAGAGAGAAAGAGAAGTTTGTTTATAAACATTTGATCTTGAGGCCAAATGCTACTTTATATATAGACACAAAGTGCTCACTTCGGCGGCACATATACTACATAGAGACACAAAGTTTTTTGTACCTGTTTTAATATGTGCTGAATTTTCAGGAAAGAAAATGACCCTAAATCAAAGGAAGGATATATTTTGCTTTGTTTAGAACATTATCAGTAAGGGGTCATTTTCTATTTTGAAAATCATGCCACCAACTTCTATGCTTCCCTGGGTCTTGAGTCACCTGAAAACAAACCTGAATTAGTCAGAAACTGCAGATGTCACAGAAAATCATATAAAAGACCTGAGACTTCTTTTAATAGACTTAGTGCCTAACATTACATTAGAAAAAACACATAAAACAGAGATTAAATTGAAGTTCACTAATAAAGATTAATCTATAATATTTCATTTTAAAATAGAGATAAAATGATGTCTATATAGTAGGTATTACACTTTAAAATTATTCTCAATTGTGAGGATTTCCCTGTTTGTCTGTCTTAGTCCATGTTTTCCTGAAATTACATCATACAATTTCTTTATATCCTCTTAACTATAGTTCCTTCCCCCAATCTACCTTTGATTCTCAGTCATCAAAGATACACTTTCCAAGTGCTTTTAAGATAACAGAATGATCAGGGCCAGCCTGAACTACAAAAGCGAGACCCTGTTTCAAAAAAAAAAAAAAATTTAAAAAGAGAAAAGGGCCGACAGTTTAGCTCAGTGGTTCTGGCGCCTGCCTCACAGAGCAAGATCCGAAATTCGATCCCTAGTAACCACATACAATGCTGGGCGTGGAGACTCATGCCCACCAGCAATCAATACCACATACCACAGTGCCGGGCGTGGTGGTTCACACCTGTCATCCCAGCACTCGGGAGGCAGAGACAGGAGGATTGCTGAGTTTGAGGCTTGCTTGGGCTCCATAGTGAGCTCAGGGCCAGCCTGAACTACAAAAGTGAGACCCTGACTCAAAAAATAAAATTAAAATAAAATAATACAGAATGAATACATTTCTTATATCATAAAGTTTTAAATGCACGATTTTCTTTTATTTTTGACATTATCCTAATCCATGTCATAATATTGGTCTTATTTTGGTGTTACCCTTACAAACAGTGTTAGATTCATTTGCTTCAATATCGGACTTCATTTTCTATCTTTTTACTCTAATTTTTGTTGATACTTTTTCATACTGAAATTAAGATTAGTCTCCTCTAGGGGCCGGAGATTTAGCTCAATGGTTCCAGCGCCTGCCTCACAAGCGCAAGGTCCTGAGTTTGATCCCTGGTAACCACATTCACCAATGCTGGGTGTGTTGAGTCCTGCCCACCAGCAATCAATACCACATACCACAGTGCCGGGAGTGGTGGCTGTAATCCCAGCACTCAGGAGGCAGAGACAGGAGGATTGCTGAGTTCGAGGCTTGCCTGGACTCCACAATGAGCTCAGGGCCAGCCTGAACTACAAAATGCGACTCTGTCTCAAAAAAAAAAAAAAGATTAGTCTCCTCTCTTATTTTATACAAAGATGTTATATCTTATCATAACACTAGTTTTTATTCTTGTATCCATCTGTACTTTTCCTATTTAAGTTTTCCAAGTGTCATTGAAGAACTTCTGACCTTTTAGCTCCCACTTATTCCCTGTAAATATTAGTAAGCATATAATTGCTCTATTCTTTAGTATCTTCATGCTCAGACATTTACATATTAAGTCACATGATTTTTACTATAAATTGCTTTCCTCTAGCTGGCCTTTAAATAACAGGTATTATAAGGAGGTAGGTTCTACTATCTATGAGTTTTACTTTAGAATAATAAAGGAAATTGCCATACAAAAGGAGCATTCTATTTATACAGTTATTTCAGCTACCCTAGATGCAGCACATGTTCAGCTTTCATCCTGGAAGGAGTTTCCTATGAGGCAATAATGAAATTCAGAATATTTTGTAGCTAGTCTGGTGTGATCATCAGCCAATGAAAACAATCCCAGGCGAAAATAATCTTTGCTGTATCCATGTCCACCAGCTGAGTATTAGCTCTCCGCTAAGAGTCCCAGTCCGTAGTGGCCACCCAAGTCTAACAGCACAAAGATGTCTCATCCCTTCACCTAGGACGTGGTGACCAGGTTTTGTTTAAGATGTTTCTGATGTACTTTCCTATTTGATCTTATTTGAAAGATATTATTGGAGATCTCTTTACCTCTATTGTTATGAAGATGGACAGTGAGAAAATAAATGTGAAAGCTAGTAGCAGAGTTAGGATGATAACAAACCCCCTGACCTCTAAAAGCAATGCTTTCCATTCCTCCATGTCATGTTCATTTATTCAACTACTGCCAATGAATAAGCAGAAAATCATAGACAGTGACAGATTTTTCACCAAAAGAAGAAACAATAAAAGATATAGCAATGGGATACACAGCTGGCTGATAACATTTGGACTTCACTAGTGTAGACTATATTGCACTCTGCTAAGCATAAAGAGAACAGTTTCTTACAGTTTCATACATTCATGTGATCTCCCAGTTCATCATCCACTTGAATTATGGTAATTAAAAGAAAAGAAACCATTCTATCCTATAGGTATGATTAAGTTCATGATCCCTCAGTCCTTTAGGGCAGTAGCTCTTTGTCTCCTTAACTCCTATGTTGAACAGTGCCTCCTACAATGTAAGAGTTGAATGAATATGTGTTGTTGTTATCACTGACTGAGAACATAGCAAATGGAAAAAGGTATGCAATTCTTTAACTTCTGTCTCCTTTGCCTTGAGTCTCATAGGCCCAACCTCAGGCACTCTTCTAAAATTTGGAAGAACCTGGAGACTTCCTGTACCTTCACTCTCTCTCCAGAGCATTGACACTTTGGGCTTTGAAGAGCATTCAACTAAAGGACTGATCAGGATGTCACTTCCAACATAAATTAGTAGCTGAGACAGAGACAGTAAGAAAATAATTATAAATATAATAAAGAAGGAATAGAATCACTACTCTTCATGAGACCCCAAACTTTATAATGCAGAGAACATGGCTTCCTTTACCAACTTATTTAGAAGTTGTGCTTTTCAGCAGAAGAAAAAAATAAGATTAGAGAATTGTTAAAGATAAGTGATGAGAAATTTAAACTTACTTCAAGATAAAAATGCAAACTCCATGTAGAGAGAATTTATGCCTGCTTCCTTTACTTTTCCTTGTGGCTACCACATTGTCTACTATATTGTAGGTACTGCTTAATGTAGAGATGAACTAATGACACTGTGTAAGTTATAGGTCTGACAAGTAGTGAAGCTATTTGTCCAGCCATGAAGAAAGATCTTCACCAGGAAAAGATATCCAGCCTTGAAGAAAGGTCTTCACCAAGAAATTATTCAGAGTAGTCCTGAGGCAGTGAGATTATTGTGTTAGCTTTTCCAAGTAACTGCACACAGCGACTGAGAGAGAGAGTCAGAAGAAGACTTTTGAGCAATTGATTGTAAGATTTCCAAACAGCTGATTCATGTAATAATTCACATAAAAGCTAGGAAATTTTTGCCTTTATTGCTGATTCCCTGATGGAATGTTTTTCTAATGTACACACACCTTTTTTCCACACAGAGAGAAGATTCTCCTAGAACAAGGAACCCTCCTGCCTCCCCTGGCTTGCTCTGGTCAGTGTGGGTTCACACAGCAAGCCATCCTACTACAACAGAAGAAGAACCTTGTAAGGTAGTGTAGAAATGAGAGGCTCCATTTTAGGTCCTGAGGGCTTCCTTCAGCAGATAAGGAAGGAGGGAAATGAGTAAATGAAATCAACTTGTGAAGTTTTCACATGTAAGAAAGTGGGAGACCTGGGTTTCAAACTTCTACTATTGGTTATCTCTGTAAGATCAATCAATTTTCTGGCTCAGGTCTTTTATCTGGAAATCAGAAGATCAGTAGATTATCTACAATTTAAAAAAAAAAAACCTCACCATTCTAAACTGTTTTTACAGTCTAAGTACCACTTCCAAATGAAAGTAAGTTCTGTTAAATGTTAAAAAGAGGAAAAATGCCCATAACCAGGGGGAAAAGTGAGGGAATAGGATTTAGGAGACTCAGATTTTGGTTCCTCTTCTGGAGAGGCCAGATGACAAGTGTTGTCCATTTGAAAGCCCACATCTTTCTCTCTGAGTTTAGTAGGTAGGTAAGGTGAATTGTTATCTGACATTTTTTATTTGATGTTTTACAACTTAGAAAATGAGCAGAGATGATGTAAGAGATGAAAAATATTTTACAAATATTTTTACTATTATCAAAAACTTATTTTTAAAATTTATTAATATTTGATTATTATTTTATTTTATAAATATTTTCATAGCTAAATATATCACTGTGCCACAGCAGAAGCTTCTATACTCCAACAGAAGCTTGGAAATAAGGCAAGTACATCCCTGGGATCATCTTTCTACAACTATTCTCTCCAAATCACTTTCTTTCCAGTTATACCTTTAGCGGTCTGATGGGATTCCAGACATTTTGAATACAAATGCCTCAGATATTTTTATAAATAGTTTAAAATACAAATGTTTTAATAACTACTGTCATCATTGCTTTACTCTATATTTGGGTGGCTACATAGCTGGGAAAGAGTAACTTAGAATAATGGATCCGATTTCAATTGGAATTGCATAGAATCTGTATAGTAGCTGTGGAAATATAGCCATTTTGATGATGTTGGTTCTCCCGACCCAGGAACAAGGGATATCTTTCCACTTTCTGATTTCCTTTTCTATCTCATTTTCAGAGTCCTATAGTTTTCAGAGTAGAGGTCTTTCACTTCCTTTGTTAGGTTGATTCCTAGGTATTTCATTTTTCTGGGTGCTACTGTGAAAGGGATTGACTCCCCAATTTCTCTTTCAGTGAGTCTGTTGTTTGTGTAGACAAAGGCTGTTGATTTTTGAGCATTAACCCTGTATCCAGCAACACTACCAAATCT